>PITA01012818.1:42923-60270 GCA_004023965.1 Spilogale gracilis | reverse complement strand
TTCTTGGCGACAATAACCTCTTTCAGAGAACAAGCTCAGGACCAGGCATGGGCTGTTGGACAGGTGTCCTGTAGGGTGGCCTTGCAGACCCACATTTCCCTGGAATGTCTTCCTAGGGACTTTGGAGCTGAGATTAGATGTTGAGGCATGGGACAGAGCCAAGTGCTCATCACCGCCCCGCGGGGGCCTTTGATCTGGTGAACCCGAGAAGGGTGAGGGACACACGGGTGGAGGTTGTGCTGGGCACAGAGTGGGCATCCTCTGAGGATGTTCTTAGGAAAAGCCTTTTTAAAGGGGGCAGGGGCAAATAAATCTCTTACCTATCCCCTCCCTCCATCTGGATGACTGCCACTCAGCTCAGACCTCAGCACCCAAGCCCCTCCAGGGCGCCTTCTCCCTGCTCCCCACCTTCCACATCCAGCCCCTCACATCCCCCTCCACTGGAGGGATGCTTCTAATAGGTTAACGGGACTATCCCGCACCTGCTTAGGTGGCTGCCTTCAGTATAACGTTCATCTTCCTTACCCGAAAGAAAAGACTCTTGATAATCAGCTTCTGCCTGCCTCTCGCTCCTTGTTCCACTTTCCTGACCCCAGTAGATTCAGCCATACTGAACTGCTTGCCACTGCCTCAGTATACCACCTTTGTTCTCTCCTCTGTGACATGGTCCTTGCTATGCTTTTTGCTCAGTTGGCCCCTAGTCTCCCCCACAACCCCCCCCTCAGAAGGTTACCTCTGAGTCCTCAGATCTCAGCTCAGATGCTGACTCCTCTAGGAAGCCTTCCCGGATTTCTCAGGACACAGGGAGTCTCTGTGGCAGTTCCTTCGCACACTGGACTGTGTGGTGGACTTGCACATCCCTCTCTCCTACCAGCCAGTGAGTTCCACAAGGCTGCTCTCAGTGTGCCCATCAGAGGGCTGGGCATTGGCAGAGCCCCAGATAGTGTCTAATGAGTGCGTGGGCACAGGCAACTTCTCAGTGGGGCCGAGGGTGGGATCTGAGCAGCAGGGCCTCTTGCTCCCCTGCTCCTGAGCTTGGGGCAGAGAGCATTCTCCGGGTGGGGCTGTGTCTTTTCTTGTGCCTTTCAGGACTTTTTTTCCCCATTGATTCTGATCGATAACTGGGGAGGAGGCAGTAGGGGAAGGATGTATCCTTATCATCATTTTGCAGAGATAACAATAGAATCGTAGCAAATCCCTATATAATGCTGACCATGCTGTCCTCTGCACCAAATGCTTTGTATGTATTAATTCGTTCAGTTCTCTGTGAGGTAGGTACAGTTATTATCCCCATATCCCAGATGAGGAAACTGAGGCTTAGAAGAATTGAGGATTTGCCCAGGCTCAGGATCAGGATGGCAGGAAGTGGCAGAGCTGGGATTTGAACTCGGGCAATCTGGCCTTAGAGTCTAAGCTCTTAGGGAAACTGAGCCTCTGCCCTGCAAAAGCTGAGTGAGACTCTAGCCCACATGTTCCAAGTCTGAGCTCAGGTAGCATTTTGGTTCCCCACTCTCCAGCCCCGAGTCTGGGAGCAGAGGTAGGTATGGGGATGGAATTGGGTCCATGAGATGACATGGGTGACCTCATGCCAGCTGAGAACCCTCTAGCCTGGTTTACCATTGCCTGCTTGGAAGATCTCCTTGGACTCCCTCCTTTCCTCCTGAATTCCCTTCGTTCCCCAATAAGATAGGATGGCTTGGGATGGTTTTCTGAGTTGTTACCAAAGCTGTTTTTAATGAAAAGCAAGCAAATAAAAAAACGCCTACCAAATTCTCTTCACTGGGGCCACAAAAAGCCAGGTTAACTGGGAACAGAAGGGGGCCCTCAGAGAACCTATAGCCCTGCTTCCCAGGGTTTGGGGCCCCTCGTCAGTATTCTGTGGCACGGCAGATGGCAAACATTTTGGAGTTAGATGGTTCTGGCTCTTCCCTGCACCCAGCAAGGGCTCAGAACGTGTGAATGAGAGTGATGTGGTCAGCCTGCCAAGCTGAGGGGTAAGGCATGTGTATGTGGCGGGGGAGGGGTGTGTACTGACTGCCGGTCTGCTGGTGCTGGAGGGGCTTACTGTCCTGTCTCAATCCCTGCCTCTCTCAATGGAGGCCCTCCCCTTCCCTGCCCAGGGTGTCAGTCTGCACTGGGTCCTGAGTCCTGCACTCCTGAGCTGGAGGGGACCCCCTGGTCCCCTAGTGGGAGACGGGAACTTCTGCTCACCTCCGTGTTAGCTGGGTTAGCTGGGTCAAGGTCACCTCCTAGGAACTTTATTTACTCTGGGAAAGGTGATCCCAGCTCCTGAGAAGCCCTGCACACTGGCGGTGCGGCCAGCAGAGGGCTGGCAGGTCAGGAAGGGCCACAGGCACCTGCACACATGCTCATGCATCCACGGATGGACATGCTACTCCCGACTGCTGGCAGTGATCCCACTGCTTCACCTTGAATCTGAGGACAGCTGGAGGTTGTCCCCAGCCTGGCCGCCAGCCTTGTGAAGGCCTAGCTTGGAGTGTGAAGAGGTTTCAGGCAAAGTCTTTAGCCTTCACCCCCCGGATTAAAATCTTCTCTTCACCCCATTGCTCATACATAACCCCGGGCCAGGTGCTTGCTCTCTCTGAGTGTTCTCTGAGGTCCCCACTGGCCTTGACATCCTGAGGGTCTGGACTTTTGGAAAACATTTGTGCACCATCTTGAGGTTGGGTCCTGACCACAAAAGGCAGGGCCTGTCTGCCTTGGGGGCCCTGCTGTGTGGTTGAGGAGGGGAGACCAATAGGAATAAAATGACATGCCTATCATATAGTATGAGTGCAAAAACTACTGGATGAATGAGTGACTATGGCACCTCAGAAGGGTGCTGAAGTGGTCCCAGAAGGCTTCCTGGAGGAAGAGGCAAGACTCAGACACTTAGCCCAGCCTGTTCAAGAGCCCCATATGAACCTGGTCTCAGCCATGGACAGACACCCTTAGTGTTTATAGTCTGGAGGACTCTTCTTCATCCTTTGAAACCCAGCTCAGCCATCATTCCCCCCTCCCATCTGCATCCTGCCTACCCCCAGGATGAATGGCGTCTCCTCAGGATATTATACTGGTTTCAGTTCTTCCCTGCACAGGGAGTAGCCTGTGACAGGTCCTAAGTAGCCGGTGATGAACCCAGGCTGCCACATGGAGCTGACCGCTAACGAAGGAGACACAGCAAGAAAGTAGTCAAATAAATACAGGATCAAAATCCATGCTAAGTGCCCCGAACAGTAATAACAGTGAGAGTAAACGCCGTGTAAGTCCTCCCCGTGTGCCAAGCATGCACGAACTCATTTAGCCTTTGTAACAACTCTGTGAAGTAGATAACGTTACTATGCCCACGTCGAAGATGAACCTGAGATAGAGAGGTTAAGTAACTTGCCCAAGGTTACACAGCTGTTAAGTGGCACAGCTGACCTTAAACTCGGATTGCTGGAGAACAGGGGACTGTGAGAGAATAATGAGAGATCAGGCGAAAGCCCTCTGAGACAGCATTAATGGAGCAGAAACCTAGCAGTTGAGAAGGAGACAGCCAGGGGAAGGGCTGGAAGGGTATTCCAGGCAGAGGGAACGGCGTTCGTTGGAAAGCTCCTAGGTGTGTTTGGGGGGGTTTGCTGCCCCTGAACTACTGAGTGGAGGCCAGGACAGGAGCAGACGGGAGGGGCGGAGACAAGGCTGCTGTGGGCTGCTGGCTGGCATTCTGGGCCTTGCAGGCAGGGTTTGGGGTTTGCAGTGCTAGGGGTTGTATTGTCCTGCCCCTGTGAGGAGCTTGGGGATGCTCTGGTGCCCAGGCCTAGTGCCAAGGCACACAGTCCCTGCATACTATGCTCAGAGAAGCTCGGAGACCTAGGGAGACACATCATCATGGTTCCTGTCTGTGTGGCCAGCATGAGGAAGGTCCCGGCCGCCTTCCCGCCCACTCCCTGACCCCTCGCAATAGGCAGGTGGGTGATAGGCTCAGTTCCCTAGTACAGACACGGCATGGAGAAGTGAGTTGACATGCCTGGGCTTGTACAGCTGATGAGAGAATTAGAATCCCTACCTGCCAGGATGAGACCCCTTTCCCAGCCCCTGTCCTGGCCAGGGAAGCATATGGAACCTCTGTGCATCTAGAGAGTGGCCCACTGTCACGCTCAGACCCACCCCATCGCAGCCTCCTCTGCTCACCTTCGCCCACTGACAATGCAGATTAGGGTGGATCACCTTCTCCCCTGGCCGCACCCCTGCCCTTCACCTGTGTTTCATCCAGGCCAGGCCAAGCCGGCCTCCCCAGCACCTCTGCACAGCTGCTCATGCGTCTAAAGACCTATGTTAGAGATACTAACTAACTTGACCCTTCGTTTCTCCTCCATGAACCTGGGCTGTTCCTGTGGGTCTTGCTGGGTCATTGACAAGACTAATGACCTTGGAGGAGTACAGAGCTGGGCATACAACTGACCATGGCAGATATGGGTCCTTCTCTTTTCGTTGCATCTGGATTCATCTGGCTCGACGGATCAGAAACCCAAGGCTCTAGCCTCGAGCCACTCTGAGCTGGTTAGAGAATTCAAAGTCTTGTCTGGACCCAAGCTACAGAGGGGTAAGGGTCCTGCTGCCATGACTCTTCTCCTTGTCCTGGGCTGACCCGGCTAAGCGGACAGACTGACCCCTCTGCTTGTGCTTGCTCTGTCCTGCGCCTCCAGGGACAGACAGTGCCGCCAGCTGGGTGCTTTGCCAGCTCCCTGGCTGCGGGCCTGTGAGCTCTCACCACTCTCCGGGAGCAGCCTCCCTGTGTACAGGAGCCCACATCAGGGCAGCGAGGGAAAGGACCAGAGTCTGGCACTTTGGGGACACTGGGATGAGTCAGAGTGGACCTGTCCTCAGCTTGCCCCCAAGCTGGTGTGGAGACAGGATGAGGTACAGAACACTGATGGCAGCAGAGTGTGGCCAGGCTGTGACAAAGGGAACCCAGGGGTGGCCCTTCACTGGCCTACGGGGCTGGGCAGGCTTCCTGGGGGAAGTGATGGGTTAGATCAGTTTTTTCAGGTCGGAAAGCCTGGTCCAGGCAGAGGTCTCCATGTGTGAGATGTGGGAATGAGCTTATTCTGATAGCACTTGGGAGAGAGTTTGTTAGTTTGCTAGACTCCTCGAGGAGACCCTCTCCGGCCCCATTGTCCATGTAGTATGTGTGTCCTGCCTGGGGCTTCTTCCACGATAATAATTTGCCCTTGGCAAACTGGACATTAATTAAGGAATGTCAGTAGACATTAAGCCTTAAGCATCGCTTTTCCAGCTTTGGTAGTGAGGAAAGCACAATCCCAGCGCTATGGCTCCGGGCCCAGCGCCCTTAGGCAAGTCCTTCAGATAGGCTGGGTTCTCAGTTTCCTTTTTTGTGCAAGAGGGATAATTGTCCCTCACAGGGTTTTGGTGAGGATTACATGAGATTATGGATATAAAGCCATTATATAATGTATATAAAGGCCTGAAACATGGTAGGTCCTGAAAAAATTATGTCGGGGAGGCTGAGGGAAGGAGGGATGTGGGCCAAAGGGCACCAGCTTTCAGTTAGAAGATGAGGACGTTCTGGAGACTGGTGTACGGTGTGGGGACCACCGCTAATAGCAAAGTATCACTACTTGAAATTTGCTGACAGAGTAAATCTCAGGTGTTCTCATTCCCCCCTACCCCAAAATGGGCTCCGTGTAAGGCGATGGATATGTGGTCATTAGCTTGATTGTGGTCATCATTCCACAATGCATACATGTATCAAAACATCATCTGTGTGATCTAAATATATACAACTTTTGTTCGGCAGTCACTGGGACTCTTGGGAGCCATGGGACCTGCTCCTGCCCTCTAGGAGTCTCCTAGCTCCTCATGTCTGTACTCGCTTTACAGTCTGGAAGCGCCCTACAAAGAGTGGGCCGGCTGTCACAAGTGGCGTGTATGCTGTGGTCCCGAGAGGCTGGTCTCCCGGGATGGACGCTCACTGCCCCGTGACGGTGCGGAGCCTCGGCCTCGCCACTCCTTGCCGGTGTCCTCTTTGTGACCTCCAGAACAGGCTGCGATCTGCCCCCGGGGGTGCGGCCCTGCCAGGTGTGGCCCATTCCCAAGCCTGGAAAGAGGTCAGAGGTTGAGAAGGGGAGTGGCTCTTAAGCCTTCCTAGAGCAGCCTTGGGATTCCAGCATTCTCCAGGGCGGAGCTGAGCCAGGTGGGTTTCAATTCATTTGATCCCTTAGGGAGGGTGTGGGGAGACCCAGCTCCTGTCCTTGTCTGGGGTACTACCTTGTGGGAGTGGCGGCGGGGACAGGTGGGGAGGACAGTCTGGCGTCAGAAGAGGGGCTGGCTCTGGGCTTGTGGCTAGTTAGTGGCTGGGCACTCCTTGCTCAGCCTTAGTTTCCTTGTGTGTAACATGGGGCTGTGGGGGCAGTAATGGGGCTGGTCACTTGAGGCTGCTTGTGCCAAGCAGATCGGTGCCCAGCTGCCCCTTCCACAGATAAGATGAGTTTTAAGATTGAGTGGTGTGCCTACAGGTTTTGAGGGTGGTGGAGTATGTGGGGGAGGGGGCCTGAAGAGAGGAAGGGCCCAAGGACTAAATGACTTTGGGGCAAGGGAAGGAGCCAGCCTGGCATTGCTCCCAGGAACCCACACCCATCCAGGGCCTCCTGGGACTCTGAGTTTACCTGATCCCCACCCCGTGCTTAAGCCTAAGAGAAGGTGCGTCTTACCGTGCAGACTGCTTCTCAGCAAGGCAGGCAGGAGACTGGGATGGACTTCTGAGCCCACTAGGCCCTCTGGATAGGCCATTGTGCGGGTAATGTTGGTGATTGGGGTGCTGAGATCCCTATGTTGCAGGTGGGGTGGACTGTCAGAGATAGTCTTTCTCTGTGTCACCTGGAAGGCAATCCATGGAGGTCTTTGGAAGTCCCCAAAGTGTCAGGCTTGGCCTCAGAAGTCACATGGGCTAAATGATCTAATTTGCCTCCAGGGCTGGTGTCCCCCCTGCAGCACCCTGCCAGGCTCTGGAGTCAGAAAAACCTAAGTCTATAAACTCTCTGCCCAACGTGGGGCTTGAACTCCTCTGACTCCAAGACCAAGAGTTGCATGTTCTTACACAGAGCCAGCTGGGTGCCCACCCTTCCTCTGCCTTTTACTGGCCTTGTGTCATCCACCAGGGGTCTTTCCATGTTCTCTGTCTGAATTTCCTTTTCCTCAGCTATAAATGAGGAAACCTGCTTCAGAGTGGACTTAATTGAAGGACCCTCAAGGACTAGGCCTGGCACACAGTAGGTGCACAATGAATGGGAGCCATAGGTTTCTAGAACAGTATCTTCAAGCTTCTGCTGGGGCAGTTCTTGGGCAGCCCCTATCTGGAGGGAGCTCTCTGGCTTGGGGAGATCCCTCTCTTATGGCTGTGTCCCATCAGCAGCCAGATGAGACCTCTGTTATCTCCCAGCCTCCAACGCAGACAAGACCCCTTCCCTGTACCCAGGTCCCCTTCCAACTATTTCTGGGTTTCTTTGCTCCCCTTTCCCAGAAAAAATCTCTGTAAGTGTTTTCTGTGGTCCTTGCTTCCACTTCTTTACCTCTGACCCTGTCCTTAATCCATGATTCTTCCCCCTGCCCTCTCTCCACCCTCTTATAGCTTCTCTGCTCATCTGCTGGGACAGCTCAGCTCTATCTTAGTGTCCTTCCTCCTCACCGGGCTCACTCTGCTTCCCTCTGTAGGCTGCTTCTCCCACCGCCCTCTAAATAGCTCTGTCCTTGCTCTGTTCTTGGATGATGTCTCTTCTGTCTCCTGTGGCTCTGTGAGAAACTACCCCCATACCTAGTGGCTTAAGACAAGAACGGTTTTACTGCGTCTTGAGATTTTGTGGGTCAGGACTTTGGGCAGGGCTTGGCAGGGTGACTTCTGCTCTGCATGGTGTGGGGTGGAGTTTACTTGGTGGTATTCAGCTGGTGGATGGGCTGGCCTAGGGGGTCCATGGCATGCCTGGTGTCTGGCCCTTTGGCCAGAATGACTGGGGGGTTGGGCCTAGCTAGGACTGGCCACCCTGCTGTTCCTCTGGCAGCCAAGCTGTCCCAGATCCTCCTTGGGGTCTTTGCACCCTCTGTTTCCCTGTCTGGAACCCTGTGCCTCCAGAGCCTGGCGTGACCACTCCTGCTTTCATTCATTCAGATCTGGGTCTTGAGGGTTCCTTCATTACCTCGGCTGAATTAGCATCCCTACTCACCATATTCTCCCCTCCTCATACCTGCTGTTTCTTCTAGCACTTTTCAGTCTCTAAAATGATCACGTTCCCTTGCTTGTTTATTGTCTGTCCATCAGAGAACACATTTAATGTTGTATTCCCATGTCTGGAAGGAATGAGTCGGAATTTTGTGGTTTTTTTTAAAAAAGATTTTATTTATTTGACAGAGAGAAACGCAGCTAGAGAGGGAACACTAGCAGGGGGAGTGAGAGAGGGAGAAGCAGGCTTCCCGCAGAGCAGGGAGCCCGATGTGGGGCTCGATCTTGGGTCTCTGGGATCATGACCTGAGCCAAAGGCAAAGGTTTAATGACTGAGCCACCCAGGCGCCCCCAGGCAGCAATGGCCTCTTTCTAGCCTTGTGCACCCCCGTTTGGTCTCGTGGTTTTTTTTGGTTGTTGTTTTTAAGATTTTATTTTTTAAGTAATCTCTACGCCCAACATGGAGCTCAAACTCAGAACCCTGAGATCAAGGGTCACATGCTCTCCCGACTGAACCAACTAAGTGCCCCTTTTCTTGGTTTTATCTCTTACTGAGCCCTCCTGTCCTCTGACCCAGCCGGCCCTCCGGTGTGCAGCCAGAGGCCTGTGAGCAGGCCACAAGTAACCCTGCCCCCTCCCTGTCCCCCTCCTGCCTGGTTGTCTTCCCCTGCTACCCCTCCTCTCAGCTCCCCCTCACAGGGCTGGGCCTCGTGCTGCCTACCACACCGCAGAGGCAGTCCACATCCTCCCTGTCACACGTGCTCCCTGCCCTAAACACATCCCCACCCTCAGTGCATCGGACTCCACAGGTATTGGCACAGCTGTGGGCCGATGAAATCATGAGGCCGTTTCTGCAGATCCAGCCATTAAACCAGAGCCTCCTAGCAGCCATATCACTTCAAACAAAGTGAGGGCGACAGAAAGACAAAAACACAGGTGGATACCCTGAATCTTGTTTATTTCACCTGCCCGGTCTTGTGTTCACTCGTTACCGCCTCTCAGGTGGGCATCTGCAACCAAGCTTGTCTTCATCCTAGCCATCTGATCACATGTTGAATGGAACCGACAAATATGGTACCTCAGTGGAGACCCCTCCAGTTTCAGTCGAACACATATTCACGTTTTTACTGAGTGTTTACAGTGTTCTGGGTCTTCAAATGCAAATTGCACAGAATGTGTCCATCCCTGCCTCGTGATCTCTTCCCTTGTGCCTGGGGTGCCATGTTCCCGGTGAACCCAAGCTGGTTTCCAGGGATCGCTGTCTTCTCCTCCTTTGGGAAGGGTCTCGAGCCTTTCAGGGGCCTGGGAAAGGATGTCTCCTGGCAACCGTCGCGTCTGCTTCACTGTGTGTAGATGTCCGTGGGAGGCCTTTGTGGAGGGTCACAGACTTTGTCCCTTCAACATCTTGGCTCGTGGCTGAAGCAAAGCCCTGGTAGTTGGTAGACAGACGGTGGGTTCAAGTGGCAGAGATTGTCCCAGAGCAGGGCCAAGAGGCCCATCTGATGTCACTGCCGATGGAGCTTCCCTGCCCCTCTTTTCTCCTGCCCAAGCCTGGGTCCTCCTCCTCAAGCTCGGTGTGGGCTCTGCAAAGTCCACCTCAGCGGCCATGGCAGGTAGCTGTCACCCCCAGGGACTGTGCAGGGTCCTGCTGGCCAGGGTGATTTCATGGGTCGCCCATCAGTGCCTGGATCTGTAGTAAGATGAAGAGCTGACACAGACCTGTGCTAAGCACCTTACATGTATAATCTTACTGAATCCTGTCATTGATATCATCATTCCCATTTTATAGATGTGGAAACTGAGGTTTACGGTGGCTGAAGTAATAAAGGGCTTTAGGTTATCTGGGGAGACAGGAGGGGCCAGGATTCTAACACGGCTTCCATCCTCTAGACCCCTCTGTATCCCTCCTGTCAGCTCCTTGGCCTTTCTCTTTGCTTCCTTCTTCTCTCTCTGCTCATCCTTTCCTCAACAAGCCTTTGTGGAATTCCTCTGAGACAGTGGAGGGCACACGGGGACAGGGCAGCAGCCTCTCCCAGAGCCCAGCCTTAGCTCCATGTCTCTGACCTTCCCACCTGGCCACTCGGGGCCTTTGAAGCAGCCTCTTGAGTTTGGTGGTCCTTTTCCAGGCCTATTCTGGGGTCTGGTTCACCCTTGCCAATGTAAAGAACACATCTGTGGATAAAGTCATAGCTCCCACTCGGGCCAGTCCTCTGCTTTGGAATGGTTTCTTGAACATTCTTGAGCAGGCGGAAGAAAAAATCAGTGTGCTGTGTGAGTGTCAGCTGGGCGAGGTGGAAGAGAAGAGGCAAGAGGACTGCAGACCTAGGGGTGGGCATGAGAATGGGGGATCTGGGGCCTCCCGCTTAAGTGTGGGAGAAGGGCCCCACCTGCTGAGGAGGACAGGACCCTCGGCTTGAGGGGACTGCAGGGGCTAGAGAAGCCGCTGGGGCCTCTGAGGGGCTGTGGGCTGCCAGTTTCCTGAGCAGGAAGCTCTGGCTGTGTGGCCAGAATCCCTCCTCGGGGGCTGAGAGCAGCTCAGGCCTGAGGAATGTGTGCAGCAGGGAAGGTAGGAGGGGCCCCTTCCTGCCATGTGACTTCTCCCTCTGCCTCTCTTCTACTTCTGCTCCCTAACAGCCTTTGTGTAACCTCTCTCTTCTCCCTACTTCCGTCTTCTGACTCTTTCTCCACCTCCCCCTTGCTGTCCTGGAGGGGCTTGGGGTACCTGCCGCCGCTGTGCCCAGCTCCAAGGTGAGCAGACTTACTCGCAGGTTCCCCGGGTGCCTGTTGCCATAGTGACTCAGAGGCCAGTGGGAGGCACTTTTGGCAGTCTGGCAGGAGAGTGAGGAGGGCTGTGCTGAGGGGAGAGCCTGGGCTCGTTCTCCCCAGTACCCGAAGGGCCCATCTCACTGCCAGGGACTCTAGCATGGGGCTGTCGCCCATAAATGTATGTCTCTGGCTGGGTGCTCTCTGAGTGTCTCCCCTGAAAAGCCACCTAGTGCAGGCCAGTTGCACTGGGGGTCGGGTTGCCTGTGTTCATATCCCTCCTGCCTCTTCTGGGGGTTAGCTGGACGCAGGGGAGGGAGGTGGCAAACAGCCCCAAGGCGGGGAGCTATAGGGAGGCAGACTGCCAGTGGTGTTGGGAGGGCATGGGAGAACTCTGACAGGCAACCCGGCTCCTTACCAGAAAGGTCTGTTTTGGAAAGGAGTGAGCCCCTGTCTGCAGGACTGCTTCCTGGATGACCACTGAGGGGGGTGTGGCAGCTGAGATCCTGGACCTGGAGATCTCGCTGATGTGAAGTTTCTTTGCACTCTGCAGATCTGAGGATTTACAAAGGACAGTGTTCAGTTCAGAGAGCTTGCTGTTCCCTCCCTAGGGACGGCCACCTCCCTCCCTCCTGGGCTGCTGGTCCAGTGCTCTGAGCATGGCCGTTGGGGGAAGGGGCACAGATACCTTCGCTGTTTCCTGCAGAGGACGTCAGGAGAGGGGAGCTTGTGCATCTGGATTCTGGAAGGGCCCATGGCCAGTGATGTCTGGGAGGCAGCAGGGACTGCCCTGCCTGGCAGACTCGAGAGGCAGTTACAGCAGCCTCAGCTTTTGAGTGAAACAGACTTGAGTTCCGGTCCCCACTCTGCCCTTACTGGCTGTGCAGTTTTGTGCCTGCGCGCCTCTGAGTGTGAGTGCGCACGTGTGCATGTGCGTGCGTGTGTACGAATTCCTAAGCCCCTATTTTCCCATCTGTAACAGCTGAGACTGGAGCTGTGTAAAGATGAAAAGAGGTAACGCGACATACTCAGCACAGTACCTGGCAGATAATAAATACTTAAGGAAGGGGGTTGGTGATTGTTCTCCATCCCCTCGGCATGCCTACCCCTGCAACTTTATAGACAAGGAAACTGGGGCCCGCGAGATGAAGACGTGTGCTCCCATCCCATAGGTCCTCAGTCCGGGGCACACCGCACGGACCGTGCCCAGTCAGTACAAGGGGCGGGAATGGGGGTGCGGGCTGAGGGGCCGCACAGAGCTAGTCCTGGGTCCGTAGCTTCCCCCGCACGCTCATTAATCTCATCTTACATGATGGGGAGGCCGGTATTGGGGGTGGGGGTGTGTCTGTTGTTGAACACGTGAGTAACTGGGTCGAGAGGGGGCCCCCGTGTATCTGAGGGTAAATCCAGGACTCGGGTGCAGCCTGCCGCCTCCGGAACCCACTGGGCCACATCGTCATCGCTCCCCACATTCCGATTCTCCAAAGTGAGGAACAGAGGCTGCTGGTGTCTATGTGTCCCAGTTCAGGAAAGACAAGTCCCTGTCCAGCCAACTGTGCCTTCACTAAGGCACAGCACTTCACAGTTAGCTGGGTGCCTTGGGTTTGGGAACCTCCCTTAATCTTCACACTACTCTTGGATGGAGGTGGGGTGAGGGTATTTGTACCACTACCCTCCCCCCCAAGGAGGAAACAACTCAGTAACTTACCCAAGGTCCGCCTGACTCTAAAGACCTTTGGGCAAAGATCCCCCCATGCCTCAGTTTCCCCATCCACATAAGCAAGCAATTGTGATCAATCTCCAAAGCCTGATGGAGGAGAGGGTCCTGGGGTTCAGAGCAGGGGTGGGGGGCGGCTGTGGACAGGACTTGGGACTACTCAGCCAGGGTCACCTGTGTACCTTGCCAGCGACAACACCTCCAATACTTGTCTGTGGAACAGATGAGGTACAAATGCGAAAGCATTCAGAAAATACCCTCCTTGTCCTGGCTGGCTCCTGGCAGGCTTCTCAGTGGGACAGGGGGAGTTTTCAAGATGACCTGGCTGACTGCAGGTGTCCGATTTCAGACAAAGTTATTTTTACCCTTGCGGGTAGAGGGAGGCAGGTGATGTTTAGGCTCTTTTCTAGAATGGGGTGAGGGGGCAGGGGTGGGAGTTGGATCTCTGGTGGGGAGCCTCACCTGACCTCATGGCTGGCGTTCTCCCTGGCCTAAATGGGATGACACTAATGGAGATTGGGGACTCACTGAACAAACTCATTCATTTGGTCCACAACAAGCCAGGCACTTTGCTGGGTCCTATAGACACCAGGAGTAGAGAGACAGAACTCCTGCCTGGTGGGTCTTCAGATCCAGACCACACAGATGCTCACACAGTTTGGCGAACATTCTTGGAGTGGACAGCATTAGAGAGGGGAGATACATGGGGCCAGAAGCGTGAGAGTGGGGAAGAGGTAGTGGATTTGAGAAGTGAGTAGTTTTTGCAGAGAGGAAGAGTACTCCAGGCACAGGGAACAGCATGAGCAAAAGCCCTGTGGCGGGCGGTGGGGTAGGGCACTCTGGGTGGCCTCGTGGGCCTTGGTAAGGCGTTCTTCCTGGAAGTCTCACCCTTCATGGTTGGAAAGAGTCTTGGAGACTATGTAGTTAACGTTCCACTGGACAGATGAAGAAACTGAGGCCTGCGTAGCTAATAATGAAACCTACCGTTTTTACCATGCCAAACACGCCTGCTTCCTGTATCTTTTTAAAAAAACTGTATTTGGTATTTTACATTTAATTTATGTTAAATCAACAGACTTACCTGATATTCATCTAAAATGGTTTCTCTTAAGAATTAAAAATAATTATCAAGGTAGGGCGCCTGGGTGGCTCAGTGGGTTAAAGCCTCTGCCTTCGGCTCAGGTCATGATCTCAGGGTCCTGGGATGGAGGCCCGTGTCTGGCTCTCTGCTCAGCAGGAAGCCTGTTTCCTCCTCTCTGCCTGCCTCTCTGCCTACTTGTGATCTCTCTCTGTCAAATAAATAAATAAAATCTTAAAAAAAATAAAAAAAAATTATCAAGGTGAAATACATATACTATACAATTCCCCATTTTCTTTTTTTTTTTTTTTTAAGATTTTATTTATTTGACAGCGAGAAACACAGCGAGAGAGGGAACACAAGCAGGGGGAGTGAGAGAGGGAGAAGCAGGCCTCCCGACGAGCAGGGAGCCGGATGTGGGACTCGATCCCCGGTCTCCGGGATCATGACCCGAGCCGAAGGCAGCCGCCCAACCAACTGAGCCACCCAGGCGTCCCAATTCCCCATTTTCAAGTACACGGCGCAGTGGAAGTCGGTCCATTGACAGTGCTGGGCCACCACCGCCTCTGTCTAGATCCAGAACATTTCCATTACGGCAAGTAAAACCGCTTGCCCTTTAAGAAGTTTCTCCCCTAAAAAAAAAAAAAAGAAGTTTCTCCCCTGTTCTCTCCTCCCCAGACCCTGGCAAGCATCAGTCTGCTTTCTGTCTCTATGGGTTTGCCCTGGAGACTTCGCATAAATGGAACCTGGCTGTGGGTGACCCTTTGTGTCCGGCTTCTTTCACTCAGGATGATGTTTCTGAAATTCAGCCACGTTTACATATGGCTGCTTGTTCCCTCTCCTGTCTGACTAATAGACCATTGTATGTACATACTACAGTTGGTCTATCCATTTATTACCGATGGGCGTTTGGACCGTTTCTACCTTTTGGCTATTGTGAATAGTGCCGCTAGGAACATGGGTGTGGCAACATTTGTTGGAGACTTGTTTTCAGTTCCTTTGGTCTCTATCTAGGAATGGAATTGCAAAGTCATGTGGCGCTTCTGGGCTCAGCTTTCTGGGGACCTGCCAAGCTGTTTTTCCGTATCGGCTCCAACATCTTCTGTCCCCACCACCCTGGCAGCGTACCATGTTCTCCAGACGCTTGCCAACACTTGTTATTGTCCATGATTTTGCTTATAGGCATTCTAGTGGGTTCACTGTCTTTTAGAATCTTCATGGGCTCGGGTTCTTTTATTTACCTTTTAGACAGATGAGGAAACTGAGTCATGGAGAGATAAAATAACTTTTTCCAAGGCCTTCTGGGAAGGATGAGCTGGTAAAAGTTCCATTTATGTTCACTTTTACGGGAAGACAACTAAACTGAAAATGTCCCATGAGGCTCTACTTCTGATGGGGCTACCCTGAGGAAAGCTTGTCCTTACCTCAGAGTTTCTGTTATGGCCTGTGTCCCTTCTCCCTTCTTCATAGGGGAGGATTAGAAGGCTGGAGGCCCTCCAATCCCTCTCTTTCATGCTGGGAGAGCACAAGAGCTGGCTATCAGAAGTGCCTCATCAGCTCGCTCCGGACTGTGCGATCTGAACAGAGACTCAGGGCCTCGGCCTCTATTCTCCCTGGTCACTGATGGGCTGTGCGACCCGCAGTCATTTCCTTCCTCCTGGAAGAACTTCTTCCATCTTCTCCAGCCCCAAGAAATGTGAATGTGGACTGTGGGGGTGGGTCTGGGATTGCCTTATGCTCTACCACTTCCCAGGGGCTGCTCAGAAGCAGGGTATCTGAGTTGGCTCAGCAGGAAAATGTGTAGAATGACAGTGCCTCACAGGGTAGATGTAAAAATTACTGAGATAATCCATGAAATGAAATGTCCTAGCATAGAACTCCATACATCGTGGATGTTCAATAAATGTTGAACCAAATGAATGGCACATAGGAGGTGTTCACTACAAAATACCAGTTAAATTTTCTGGCTTTCCCATCCCATAATCTTCATGAATGTCAAGCACCAGCACAGCCTGGAGCCAGAAGTAAAACGAGGGTGTTTGTTGAGGACCCCGGGGACCATTATTTATCCTGTAGAATGCAGATATGATCTAATGTTCTATGACGATCAGACACCTATGGAAGAGCCCCCTGGTGTCCTTCTCCCAGCCCTCGGGCTGGCTTCTTGGAGGAGAGCTCTCTTTATCTACGAGTTTGGTACCCACTGCTCTTTTGTCTGCTGGGAAGTCAAGGCAGAATGTAGTTCTCCATGCAGCCTTTTTGAGCAACTGGGTTCCTAACATAATCCTCTCTTCCCTTATTTGGTTCCTCAGCTTTGTTTGCATTTTGGCTCCGGGTGCCTGTGGATTCCCTGTGCTGTGCCCCTGCAGGCTGCCTCAGAGCCTTTTTTGGGAGCGAGGGAGGGAGTAGGCCTGAAGAGGAATTTGGGAGGTTGACAAATGCTCCCACTTTGCTGGTGAGGAAACCGCCAGGAGGACACCCTGGTTTCTCTGAAAGGCTGGATTTGCCCTCTGTGGGGACAGGCTGTCTGGTCTGGACAGCTTCCTCTCACTGCTCAGAGTGACCGGCTAAGACAATCAGGCCTTTCACGGGCCTGGCCAGTGGCTCCCTGGGTGGCCCAAAGCTGCTTCTCCCTGGCCGACCCCCCCACCCCACGGGGCTTTGCCATCTCCTATCCAGGCTGGAATTTCTGTTCCACTGTCACTAGCTTGAATTCTCACAGAAACTCTCAAAGGGGCTCACAACCTTGTTCCCTCACTGGCTTGCCCTCAAGTTGTGGTGAGCTCAGGTGAGAAAGTACCATATAAACACTCAGTGTGAACTATGCTTGGGTCTCTCCCAGCTCTACTTGTGTAGAAAGCCCAGACTCAGCTTTATAATGTTAGCGGGAAGAGCTCAGTCAGTGCTGGCCATAGGGCAGGTGTGCACCAGGGGCCTCAAACACTCGCTCCCGTTTAATTTGCTGTCTACGATGATGACACTTAGAGGTAGGTCTTATAATCACATTCTTACAGATGAGGCAACTGAGGCCCACAGAGGTTGAGCAGCTTGCCCAAGGTCACTAGAGTTAGCTGTGGAACTGGACTTGAACCCAGGCCAGGCCGACCCCTAAGGCCTGGGTACAGACAGCCTCATGTCATGATGGGTCGGTTGAGAGTTCACGCAAGGCTGCTCCTTCTTGCCAGGAGCAGTGGGTCTCCTCTGCTCTAAGCCTGTTGTTCCAGATAGTTCTTGAAGGCACGAAGATCTCTCTGCTGGCCGATCTCCTTTCCTGGCTTCTGAGTTTGGGCCACACCCTTCTCGGAGAGTCTTCCTTGGTTCCTGGAGACTCCTTGGCCCCCTTCACCTGACTCCACCTAGTACTTTCCCACCTGCTTCCTTCGGCCCCACGGGTCGCATCACCTAAGCCGCCCGCTGTCACTTCGCTCCCCATTTCTGCTCTTCATGTCCTTTTTGCCTCATCTGCAAGCCTCAGCTCTAGGGCCACCCCAGCTCTCACGTTTTCCTTCCTTTTCCTCCTCTATTGGTGTTTATTGGCACGTGCTCTGTGGCAAGCAAGAGTCCGTCCCTGCAC
>PITA01012818.1:0-42823 GCA_004023965.1 Spilogale gracilis | reverse complement strand
CTTCAGAAAGGTCTGTGTGGTCCTAAGGGACGGGATGAAGTCCCACAGTGGAGGGAGTTACAAAGACTGGACTTAGTGTCCCTGCAAGGCAGGGCATGGAAAGGTTTGGTTGTCATTTTCATGGATTTGCTGTCAGGAAGATGCCTCTGGTGCTTGTAGAAGCTAGAAGGAAGGGGAGAGATCAGAGGCCTGTGGGCAGGCTGCGGGAACAGTCTAGTGAGCCAGCAGTGCCTAGTGGGGGCCTGAGTTGTCAGGGTAAGGGGGAGTCTGAGAGTTTAGGGAGGCGGCTCACTGGGACTTGATACTTGGAAGAGAGCAGAAGTCGAGGTTCAGTCGGTTGGTGTGGGGTTGCTGCAACAGGAGGGCTCCCCCTGGCTCCCTGGTGTGACCCAGGGCCAGTCTTGCCTTCTGTGTACGTCAGTCTCCTTAGCTCTGAAGGGTGAAGCGGCCCCTCCTGCTCTGACCCAGCTGGTCTGTGACATGGCTGAGGCCCAGAAGAGGGACACAGACCCTGTGGTGTAGCCAGCTGAGGCCCAGTCTGGGTGACCAAATCTGGCCAGGTCTGCTGTGGTCTAGGGCCGGTGGAGCGCAGCTGTCGTCTGAGAGGGCACGTCTCTGACCTCCAGATGCCCTCTCCACCTCCAGAGCAGGCTCTGCCCTCCCTGTCGGCTATCTTGGCTCAGCCTGGCCTGGCAGCTCCGGGCCCTGCAGCCATCCAGGGCCTCTGTTCTCCCCGTGACTAGCCCAGGGAGGGGTAGGCCTGGTGCTGGGGCCCCATTGGCCGAGCCTTTTCTGGGATGCACACGCCCCTGCCTCCCAGGCTGGCTGCCTGCCTACCTTGGGATAGGAGGAGGGCCAGCCCGGCCTGCCATGACGTGGGCAGACTGCCTTGAGCCAAGGAAGGAGTTAGAGTCTGAGAGGCCATGCCTGGGGCCACTGGTGCTGCTGTGTCCCCTCCACTCATGCTCCAATCCCGGGCTCTGCGCCCTTCTCTCGGATGAAAGTGGGGGATGGCCACCATGGGTCTTGTTCCTCACTCTGCCTGGGACCTCAGCCCTGCGCCGATGAACGTGAGATTTCCTGTTTGACAGGGTGGCAGGACCTCTTAGCTTTCTCAACGGAAATGTCAGCTGGGCCTGTGAGAACCCTGCAGGGGCAGAGTCCAGTCCTGGAATTGGGACCACGGGTGACTTAGGGGATGACAATCTTTCCCTGCCATCGCCTGCTCTGTGACTGACCAACGAAGTTCAGTAGGGGCGGGGACATGCTCAGAATCACTGAGCACCAGAGGGCCAGGGCTAGGATTTGAACTCAGGTCTGTCTCTGCTTGTCCCTCCACAAACCTTTGATGAGGTCCTACTGTGTGCCAGGCCCTTCTAAGCATGAACACTAGAGTAGGAGCTTCTCAGAGGGATGGACCACTTTATCTTTGTTCTCTTAATGTTTGGTCCAGGGCACAGGGGCAGTGCTCAGTGAATGAATGAACCAATAAGGCAAAGATCCTGCCTCCTCTGGGCCTGTAGAGTCCAAAGGGAGGGTAGTGATGCCTTTTCATGGAACAGGAACTAGGAGGCTGGTGGGAGTGGAGACTGACCAGGTGAGAAGCAGAGGGAGGACTGGAACTCAGGTTTCCTGCCTGCTAGGCTAGGGCTGTTTCTATACTCACCTTCCATATCTGTAAAATGGGGTCAACAGTTCTCAGCCTCTGCCTTTCTTGTGAGGACCCAGTGGGGTGGTAGATGTGAAAATCAGTTTGTAAAGCAGTGACTTGTGTAGGGCTTCCTGTGTGTGTGCCTGGAACTGCCCAGAAAGCCCATGTGGACTGCTCCTTTTCTTATGACCACTTACCCTTCACATCTTGCCCCCCCCCCCCATTTCCCTAGCTTGCTCTATTGCTTCTTTCTGGAATGTTCTGCCCAGAACCCCTGGCTGTGGGATGGGTTTGGGAAGAGTACAGGGGACTGGAGTCTGCCTGCCTCCTCCATCTGCCATCTCCCACACCCAGAAAGGCAACCACGCAGCCGCATCTATGCAGACCCCCAATTCATAACAGGCCGGAAATGCCTGGGCAGTGGTTGCCATGGTGACGGGTCCTGCTGCTTGGCCACCAGAGTGGCCTGCCCAGCGCCTGGCAGGAGCCTGCAAGTGTGGCAGCCTGCGGCCTCTTCCCAGGCCGAGTGCTCCTGGGGCTGCCCTTCGCTCTGTCCTTGACGCCGAGCCCAGCACTTCAGACCCAGGGGCCCTCGGGAATGAGCTTCCTCCCTGGGGACCCAGAAGCTGTTTTGGGTCAGACAGGCCTGATTCGAATCCCAGTTCTGCCGCCAGGGGGTCAAGGACCTTGAATGAGTCACCTTGGTGTGTTTTGAATCTACTGGCTTGGCTGTGGGGGCCTCGTGGGGGGAATTATCCAAGGAGGACAGACCCCGACACAGAGAGCCGTCCTTGTCCCAGTCCACGGCTGTGGCCCGGTCAGTGTGGGGATGTGACAGGGCGCCATCTCAGCCTCGGGAGCAGACAGTGTAGTGTGGCTGTGCTGCCCACTTCCTGGAGCCTCCCCTGTGGAGTGAGGGTAGCACTGACCCTGCCTTGGGGGCTTGTTGTGTGGACCCCGTGGAATCTGTACACACGAAGCGGGCAGCAGAGCATCCAACGCCTTAGGGGTTGGCGTGACAGGAATGTTCTCTGCGACTGTTACACTGGCCACGAGAGTTGGAACTTGTGTCATTTCTCTCACACAGGCAGGGGTGCTCAGCTCTCATTCACAGCCTGTTGGGGAGAGCGGGCCAGAGAGACAGGAGGCCCCCTTCCTCATCCCAGCCCATCCAAGGCACTGCCCTGTACACCCCATCCCTTCAGCCTGGGGACAGGCCACCGAGGCCCTGGGCAGAAACTCCACCTCCAGTTCATGAGTCTGAGGACCTTCTGGGCTCCTCCTCCCGCCGGCATCTGCTGTAGCGTTGGCCTGGGTCAGACAGCTGGTCGGGGGCAGCCCGGAGCCCTCCCAGTCAGGAAGGCCAAGTGCTGAGGACAGATGAACACCCAATGGAGGTGCTCTGTTGTCATCGGAAGAATGAGGGAGCCGGAGGAAGGGTGCTCTGGGGGTGACATAGGAGCTGCTTCTGGGAACACTTTATTGGGAACAAATTCCCAGACTTGGCTGCTACAGCGCTTGTGAGGCCTCCCTGCATGGAGAGGGGGGATCTTTCAAGAGTGAAGGTTAATCTGAGGCAAAACTTTAGCAAACTGGCCCACAAGCAGAAGGGAGGACTGAACATCCCCCCCTTCTCCCTCAGGTTCAGCCAGGGTCCTGCTAACACAGAGTTGGTGGCCAGAGGGAGACGGAGGTGGCATCCAATGAGTGCCCTGGGCTCTGAGAGCCTGGGCTGGAGGGGGCTGGCCGCTCTTGGAGTCGGGGTCTGGTGGGAGGTGGCCGCGGGTGCTCTCTGCTCCCCCTGTGGTACTCAGGTCTCCGGAGAGCCTGCAGAGAGCTGACCTTTCTGTTCCCATGTTTTCCCAGGGCATTGCCTCTGTGTTCTCGAGCCGCACGTCCCGGAAATCAGCCTCTCGAGCAGAGCGCACCGACGGGACCATGGCAGACGGCGGTGGATACCGGAACCCCACGGAGGTGCAGATGAGCCAGCTAGTGCTGCCTTGTCACACCAACCAGCGTGGTGAGCTGAGTGTTGGGCAGCTGCTCAAATGGATCGACACCACCGCCTGCCTGTCGGGTGAGGCTCTGCTGGGTGCAGGTGTCTTCCCGCTGGTGGTCCCGCCTCCCCCATGATCAGAGGTGGTCACTGTCCCCTCTGAGCTCCACCCTCATTCCTCATCCTGCTCCTTGCTCATGCTGTTCCACCTGCCTGCAATGCCCCCTCCCAGTTCTCAATGCTCAGCCTGGGCCCTCCCTCTCCCCCACATGCCTGCAGCTCTGAGGGCCGGTCTGCACCTTTGGGTCCCTGCTCCAACTTAGGGCTGCCTCCAGTGGGGCTGCTCCAGCCTGGCCTGAGGGTACCGTGAGCCAGGACCCCGGCTGCCTGCATTCCTGAGTTGAGTGGAGCGAAACTGAGCTCATTTTGCTCCTTTTGGAGTCTGAGTGTTCTCTAACCCACAGGGAGCTTGCAGTCTGGTTGGGGCACAGATAGGTGACCTCCCTGCCCCCCAGCACTGCTTTATGGGGGCTGGGCAAGAGGCAGAGTTGGGTCCTAACCCTGCCGTAGGGACAGGAGAGGGATTCCGGAGGGACTAAGGTGGCCCTGAGCACAGTCCAGAGGGTAAGAGTGACTCAGGCAAGGAAACGGGTGAAGCCCACTGCAGAGGCGTGACACCTGGGAGAGCTGGGAAGTGGAGTAGCCCAGGGCGATTGCTCAAGTCATTCAACAGCTGCTCACTGGGGCTCTCCCACAGGCCAGGCACTGTTCCGGGATGGGCAGAACTCCTGGCCCTCAACTTTCAGTTGAAACTCCTCAAGCAGGGAGAGACACCAGACAGACATCAACAAACAGGGTCAGGGTGTAGTAACCAAGGTGAAGAAAGTAGAAGAGGGTGGGGGTGTAGGAGGCACAGCCTCAGCTCAGGCCACCTGACATTTGCTCAGAGGCCTGGTGACATGGGGACGCTGCTAATGCATGGCTTTCTTCCGATGCCAGCGGAGAGGCACGCTGGCTGCCCCTGCGTCACCGCTTCCATGGACGATATCTATTTTGAGCACACCATTAGGTAAGTGGCCCCTCCCACTTCTTTGGTTCCCTTGGTCGGCCCACCATGAAGCCAGGTCCCTTCCTCCATCTCCCCACCTAGTTGGCCTGTGAGCTGCCTAGAACCCTGGAACCCGACTCGACTGACTGGGGGGCTCTGCAGAGCGGGTACAGGCCTGTCTGCAGGGGCTCTGGGAGACCCATGGACCGGGAGCTGGCATGTCGCTGGGTGCCATGAGGGGGTTCCCCATGGCCAGGTTTGCAGTTGGACATTGTTGAGGCACCATTGTGGGGTACTGTGTGACTTTGGGGAAGTCAGTCTCCTTCTCTGGGCCTCAGCTTTCTTATCTGCCAAATGGTAGGGTTTAGATTTAATCGGTGCATGTCCTTTTGAACTTGGACATTCTCTGGGCTGTTGGTCACTGGACTCTAGAAGGTTTCTAGGCAAAGTCCCTTGGCAAAGCCTGAGTCAGAAGCTTGGGCCATTCATCCTCTGCTTACATACCCCCAGGAACAAGGAGTCCATTACCTCACAGTTTTTTGTTTTGTGGTTGCTTTCTGAAATGTCTATACTAGTTATGAAACTCGTCATCACTCTGTGCTGAGCTTTGCCTCCATTTAGCTTTGCTGGGAGTCAAGGAGCATTCCGAGCCCTTGGCCCAGGACAGGCTGCAGGGGGCTGCACACGGTGTTCTGGCCTTCAGGCCTGCTCCCAAACTTGCCGTCAGTGCCTAGGAGAGCAGATGCCATGCACTGACTCGGGGCTTTCTGGGTACCCAGCATTGTTGTGGTTAAGGAAGAAATTTGGCCAATATCCCTGTCTTTATTGATTTGGTCCTTTGTCAGTGCCCGCACCTGTTCTGGACCAAGGCCCACGCTGGGTTTGGGCTATGCAGAGTCAACTAGAGCGTGTGGCCCAGGAGGTCCCATTTGTCGGGAGGCAGATGTAGAAACATCATTTCAACTCAGAGGGTATGCGCCTTGCTAATAATGATCTCTCACATATGGGGGCTTTGTAACACTTTTTCTAAGTATCTTTTAATTTTTGATTTACAAAAAAGTTGTATCTCAGAAGATCATATGGAGAGCTCCTACATATCTCACACTTAGTTCCACTATTATTAACCTTTTAATTAGTACAGTCCTTTTGTCACTATGAATGAACTAATATTGATGAGTTACTTGTAATATCTTTTAATACATTAACTCATTTAATCCGTGGAACAATGCTACAAAGTTCTGGCTATTCGTATCCTCATTTCACAGATGAAGAAACTAAGGCACAGAGAGGTGAAATGACTTGCTTAAGGTCATATAGCTAGTGGAGGACCAAGGAGGCCCAGAGCTCTTATTCTTAACCAGTGGGCCACATTTCCTATATGTCTGGGGGTGAGTGTGATGGCATAGAGGGTAGTCAAAGGGGGGCTTCCTGGAGGAGGTGTTCAAGCTTGTTTCAGTACCATCCACACTGTATGTAGCGGCACTCTAAAGGCCAGGGGAGCTGTGTCTGGGCCAATTCTAGGTCTCTGCTGCCAACACCGTTTTTGGCACTCAGAGGAGCTAGGGAGGAGAGGGCTGGGAATAGGGCATGGGCATGTGTGATGGATGAACCTGCTCCAGGACTCAGAGAGTGAAGGTGAGTCTGGGCCAAGGAGAGTGTGGGTGGAAGAGAAGCCAGAAGAGATCCTGGGAAGGAGGGCAAGCTGGGGAGTGGGGCAGCAGCAAGGTTGGTGACCAGGAAAGGCCTGGCTGCCCCTGAGGAGCCTGCAGAATATTTTGGTATGCTTTTGTTTCTGCTATTTAAAGATAGGGGCGCCTGGGTGGCTCAGCTGGTTGGGCAACTGCCTTCGGCTCAGGTCATGATCCCGGAGACCTGGGATCGAGTCCCACATCGGGCTCCCTGCTCGGCGGGAGGCCTGCTTCTCCCTCTCTCCCCCTGCTTGTGTTCCCTCTCTGGCTGTGTTTCTCTCTGTCAAATAAATAAAATCTTTAAAAAAAATAAAGATACTTCAAAATGTATTTGTCAGTGTTAAGAACTCCTTTTAAACATAACCTCAACAACATTGCTACACCTAAACAAAATTAGCATTAGTGTCTCACGAACGTCAAATATCTTGTCAGCATGCAGGGGCCCACACTGCTCCTGATTTTGTTTTTATTTTGTTTGGCTTCACAGTGATTTTTGTTGCACAAGTCAGGACGCAGATAAGGTTGTAATTGATTGCTATGTCTCTTAAGTCTTTTTTATCTATAGGTGCTACCCCTTCCCCAGCATCCTGTCCCCTCACCAACTCTCTCCTTTTCTCCGCACAATTTATTTGTGGAGGAGACCTAGTCATTTGCCCTCTCAAGTTCTCCACCATCTGGGTTCTGCTGTTAGCATCACTGTGGTGTCATTTAATCTGTTCCTCTGTCCCCCCTGCGCCCCCCAGTAAATTGGTCCTGGGGAAGGGCTTGCACGGAGTTCAGATTGTTTGTGGGAGCTGTCTCTCTGGGGTGTGAACACCCAGAGGGAGTGTTGGGGAGCTGGAGGCTTGAGGAGGCTGGGCAGTAACCCTGGGGAAGAAGCTGGTTTTGGCCTGAGCTGTGGGATGGAAGAGAGTCAGGAGGGAACAGGAGCTTAGGAGTTCAAATGGGTGTCTGCCTGACTTTGGGGGAAACTAGTGGGGCGGGGAGAGGAGGAGGAGGAGGAAGAGGGAGGAGAGGAAGAAGAGACACAAATATCTCTTTAGCACCACAGAAAATTGTTATTTTTTTTAAAAAGATTTTATTTATTTATTCGACACAGAGAGAGAGATCACAGCTAGGCAGAGAGGCAGGCAGAGAGAGGAGGAAGCAGACTCCCTACTGAGCAGAGAGCCCGATGTGGGGCTGGATCTCAGGACCCTGAGATCATGACCTGAGCCAAAGGCAGAGGCTTAACCCACTGAGCCACCCAGGTGCCCTAAACTGTTATTTTTATTTTAAGGATCATGGACATTTGTCCCCTAGTTCTTATCATGAAAACTTTCAAAACTCCAGAAAACTTGAGTAGTGTAATGATCACCACCAGTGATATTCAAGAGTTAATATTTTTTTCTTTGTGCTAAATATGCTCTATCTATATATGGATAAATAGATACACATACTTCCCTGTCTCTCTTTTCTTAAGTATTTGAAAGTAAGTTACAGACATCATGATATTTCATCCTTCCACAAGGCAGCACACATCTCCTAGAAATTACAGTCCTTCCAGGCCTCTTAGGACTGTGGACAGAATAAACAGAAATGGACAAGTCCTTGTTGAACATGAGCTTCTGTTATTTATGGAGCTCCTGCTGTGGGCCTCCTCTTACTTGAGCCTCAATAGTCATGCATGCCTCTTGGTACCTGACAGACAAGGAGCTAGGCTCGGAAAGGCAGAGTGACTCATCCAGGGTCATGCAACTCAGTGGTGTGATAGTCATGCTAGAGCAGGACTGGAACCCAGGTCCCCATGTCTCTTCCCACTATGTCTACTGTTGCCCCTTGACAGGCCTGTTGGAAGGGACCCTTCCTAGCTTTGGGGAGGAGGCTGTGCATTTGAGGAAGAAATTCACACTGTGCTCTCTATGTTTGTGAGCCAAGGCACAGAGAGATGAAAGGACTTGTTCAAGGTGGCCCGAACCTCTGTCTGGCCCCTCCTCCTTGTCTATCAGCAGCACCCTCTGCTGCCTCCAGTTAGTCATGGAGCAGGTGAGGCAGCCCCTTTAGGGATTCTGACTGTTTATCTGGACATGGGAATTTTTCTAGAGGGACAGGCTGCAGCTGGAAAGAGTGTGGCCACTATAGTCCACAGAACAGTGTAGAACCCTGGCTAGGTTACCTTTTAGCTGAGTGACTGAGTAGATGGCTTGCCCTCTCTGATCTTCAGTCCCCCAACACCTACCTGTCAAGCTTATTTGGAGGCTCTAATGAGGCAATACACAGTGCTTGGCACAGAGTAGGCATCCTTTAAATATTTCTGTTTTCCTCCCCACCCTCTTGTTTATAGTCCCTTGTACTTAGTAGGCATTCAATAGACTGCATTAATTCAGTAGGACACTATTTATGGAGGACCTACCCTGTGCCGTGTGCTAGGCTTGAAGGGTCAATGGAGTGCAAGACAGATGTGATCCTGGCCCTGGTAGAACTTATGGCTTATGGGGGAGACAGAGGCCCATCTGTTGGAAGAAGTGTCAGGAGAGTGAAACTTACTGAGCAAGGGGCCCCAGGAGGGGACTGCTGAGCCACAAGCAAAGAGAAGCTGGAGCATTCTCTGGACAAGGGGAGATGAATGAAATCATGCCACTTCTCTCCACCTCCGCCTCCCCACCTGCTCCGTAAAGTGAGGTGCCAGCGCTATCTCTCCAGCTTGCTTTGAGGACTCAGTGACACTGCCAATGTGACTATGGTCTGTAAGCCATGACATTGTCTTGCCAGATCCCCTCAGCAGAGGCCGTGAAAATATCTGGGCCCCCTCTTCTTTCCCTCTGTCGCCTCTGGAAGGCCCACCTCCTGCTTTTCTCTCCCCAGTGTCGGACAAGTGGTGAATATCAAGGCCAAGGTGAACCGGGCCTTCAACTCCAGCATGGAGGTGTGTGGGGTGGTTGCTGCCTGGCGGCGGGTAGGTGGGTGGCTGGGGTTTCTACCTCCTGTTCCTTCTTGGCCCGCAGCCTGGGCACACTCACACTCATAGGGCCCTGGTGGAGGCAGCAGGGTTCTGGAATAGCTGGCAGGCTGAGAGGATCCTAAAGCTCCTCCTGTCTAATACCCCCTAACACAGAAGGGAGAACTGGGGCCCATGGAGGGAAGAGACTTGCCTCAGGTCACCAGGTCACATAAATTCCAACCTGAGACTTGATTTTCAGCCTCCTTGGTCTTCACGCCTCACCTCAGACTCTCTTCAGCAACCAAGTGGTGATGGGAAAGTGGGGAAGACAGCCGCCAGGCCTGACCCTGGAGGCAGCAGGGCTGGGGTGGGGAAAGCCCTCGATTTCATTGCATTAGCTTACCTCCCACAGCCTCTGTCTTCCCATCTGTGAAATGGTAGCATGATTCCTATGCTGCAGTGCCCTTAAGTGAGCTCTGTGAGCTCTGTAGGGAGAGACTGGCTTTCCCACCTGTGGATGGCAGGCCTGGGCAGCTTCCCGTAGCCAGGCCACTGGTTACTGAGGGGCCACTGAGGGCAGAGTCCCGACTGCCTCTGGGCACCCCCGGACACCACCCAGGTGTCTGTCTTTTCACCGTAGCCAACATTTTACCACTTTAAGTCCTTTCCTAGATACGCCTCATTTTCATACTCTCCTAGGTATGCTCACCCCCATTTGTCATTCATTCATTCATATTTTAAGTAGGCTCCACACCCAGCATGGGGCTTGAACTCATGACCCTGAGATTAAGAGTCTCACACTCTACCAACTGAGCCAGCCAGGTGCCCTGCACTCACTCCCACTTTATAAATGAGGAACCAGGACTAGAGAAGGGAAGTGACTTGCCCACGGCTTTCCGGGGATCCAAGGGCAGAATCAGAACCTCTCTCAGGTTTCCAGCCTCCTAGACTCAGTAGGAGATACAGAAATAAGAGGCCTGGCCTGGGGCCGGCCTTCCTGTCTCATTGTGGGGAGCCTCAGGGTGGGAGCGCCATTCCTCCCCTCCCACTCCCTCCACCTTCCTTCCTCTCCAGGTGGGCGTCCAGGTGGCCTCTGAGGACCTGTGCTCTGAGAAGCAGTGGAGCGTGTGCAAGGCCTTGGCCACCTTTGTGGCCCACCGGGAGCTGTCCAAGGTAGGGGGCTACACTGGGGCACGTGTCCTGGCAGGCGGTGACTGGGGCCATGAGGCTGCGGATTGGCGGAGGGGTGGATGTGGGGGTATTTCAGGGAAGTTGCAGAGGAAGCTCCCCGCAACTTTGGCCAGAACCTAGGCACCTTTCCTCCCTCCTCATCCCCATCTCTCCCTGTGCATCTCACATGGGATCCTTCAGGATCTTATAGGCCACCCCCTCATATCCTCTGTGCCTTTGTCCAAGAAAGGGGACTGGGGACATTTTCAGGATGAAAGTAATGTATCAGTCAGTGTGGAGACAGGAAGTTGGGGACAGAGGGGGGACAAAGACTTGTGACCATCCAGCAGCCCCAGGTATGCGATGAGGCTGGGGCACAGCCCCTCTTGCTGCTTCAGGAGACCTGTCCTGAACATCGCTCATGCCACCCTCCTCCCACAGGTGAAGCTGAAGCAGACCACGCCGCGGACGGAGGAGGAGAAGACAGAGCACAGCGTGGCTGCTGAGCGCCGGCGGATGCGGCTACTGTATGCGGACACCATCAAGGACCTTCTGGCCAATTGCGCCATTCAAGATGGTGAGCGGCTGTAGGTGCGGAGGCAGCTGGCATCCTAGGTGCCCCCCTCTGTCCTTGGCCCCCCACTGGGCAAAAGGGGGAAGGGAGGCTCCATGGGACGTCCACTCACAGGCCTGATGGCCCCCTTGCCTCATGGTCTCCTTCAGGGAAGGGTATGTTTGGGCCTCTTGCTCAGCTCCCATGAGCTGTGAAGATGGAATTAGGACGTGAGGAAAGCCCTTTGCTGTCCACAGAGTGTATTTGGGTCTCTAGGATTCAGGGTGTTTGGGAGGGTACTGTTGAGCATGGCCTTGAAGATGGTAAGATTTTTTTTAAAAAGCAGAGACATATGCATGCACATATATTATGTATAGATAAATACACAGACACATACATAATATAGATACAGATCTACATATAGAATAGAAAGCAAAACTGTCTCCTACCCAGAACCCAGGCCCCCTTTAGTTACTCATTTTTGGGGCACCTTTCCAGAAGATTCCCTGCATATTTAAGCATACTATGTATTATTTCGCCCTCTCTTTTTACCCAAAAGGGAACGCACAGTACATTCTATTCCGTATTACTTCTTTCTCCTTAATAGGACATCTTAGAGACTGTTCCACACCAGCACACAAAGATCTCCTATGGAGTGGTAGGATTTTGGCAGATGGAGCGATAAGGAAAGGTTTTCCTGATGGAGAGCACAGGTGGGGCAAAAGCCCAGAGGGGTAACCTTGGGCTCAGTCACCCATCTCCAGAGCGGTGGGATGTGGAGTCTTCCTTGAACCCTGGAGGAAGCAGTTGTAGGACATTTCAAATGTAGCTCAGCAGCCCGGAGTGGGAGGGAGCAGGTGGGAGCAGCGGGCCCCAGCAAAGCAGTGAGGGGGCTCCCAGTTCCGGGTGCCTGATGTAGGCGGGGTCTGGGGGCTGTGGCTAGGGAGGCCCGGCTCTTCCTACTGTCTTTGAAACCCCCCTAGAGCCATCCATCCACTGCAACCCTCCCCAATCCCTCTTGTCCTGACACCCCTCCTACCCCAGGGTTGGCCCAGCTGCCTAAGGGCGGCACCCGGGCCCTCAGCTGGCCATTCAGCTTGACCTGTACTGACCTTTTACTTGCCCTCGGCTTCACATAAGCCAAGGCCTCATTGCTTCCTGGGACTGTCGTACCCGTCCTGTCTCTAGATCTCAGCTCAGGCCCTCTTCCACTCCTCTCCTGCCTGTCGGTGGCGTTTCCGAGCAGCCTGCAAGTGAAAAGCCACCTCTTTGATGGGCCCTCCCTGACGAGGTCTCTCCTCCTGGTTGATGGGAGGTCATGGCACTTCCTTGGGGTGGGGGGGTGTCATAGCAGCATCTTCTCGTCTGACCTCCAAGGGCCTGCCCGCTCTTGGGCCTCTCCAACTGAGGATCTCTTGAGGGACAGGGCCTGGCAGGGCAGAGGGAGGGAAGTACTATCCTCTTGAGAGTCTGTCTCCTCGAGTTTGGAGCCAGGTGCTCTAGAATTAGGATCACACTTCATCTTCACAATTCCCATGGGTTGGAGCTAATGTCCACCTTCACCAATGAGGAAACTGAGGGTCAGAGAGGTTCCCTGACTGGCCTGAGTCATACAACCAGTGTAGGATGGTGTTGAGGTTCAGATCCAGGTGTGTCTTCTCTGCAGGTGGGTGTCCCACCCACTGCCCTGCGACAGCCTCACCTCCCTCACCCGAGTCCTGTTCCTCACTGTCGGTGCAGAGTCAACACAAGGCTCGGGGGGCCCAGGAGTGCTGGTGGCAGAGGCCTCTGGGTTTGCCCCCTGGGGGGGGTCTGCCCTTGGGAACCTCTCTCTTTCCTGTCCTCCCCTCTGCCCTTCCTGGGTCAGATCTGGAGAGTAGAGACTGCAGCTGCATGGTGCCGGCCGAGAAGACCCGCGTGGAGAGTGTGGAGCTGGTCCTGCCCCCGCATGCCAACCACCAAGGCAATACCTTTGGGGGCCAGATCATGGCCTGGATGGAGAATGTGGCCACCATTGCAGCCAGGTGAGGGGAGAGTGCGCTGCCTCTGTCTCCCCTCCTTTCTCTCCCTCCTTCCCTTGGCTGGCTCCCTCTGGGGGGAGAAATGCCAGCTTGGTGTTGGCATTCAAGGCTTTGGGAGCTTGGCTGTTCTGTTAGGGAAACCTAGGGCTTTCAGAGCCAGAGAGGTGATTTTCCTGTGAGCTGGCCAGCCTGTCCTCCACGAAGGCCTCATCACTGGCATGGGGATGCCACACCGCTGGCCTGGTGAGAGGGCCTCCCCTTGGCCGGGTCCTGCCTGCTGTCTTCCTGTGTCTTATGCTCCCTGCCCCTAAGCCATTTGCCCTTCCCCATTCCCATCCTCCGTGTTCTCAGCCTCTACCTTTGCTCCTGGCCGCTTCCTCTCCTTTTGGTCTGCTAAAATCTACGAAGCCTCACTAACTGTTCCCTTCTCCATAGAGGTGAAAACAGTGCCTTCCTTCTTCTAGAATCTCTGCACTTGTCTGGGGCTTGTTCTCTAAATATGGGAGTATTTTTTGTATAGCTGTGATAACTCACTGCCTGACCTTCATACCTCTAGGGCTTTATATTTGCTCTTCCCTCTGCCGGGAGTGCCCTCCTCAGCCCAGGTCTTCCTCAGCCACAGGAATTACTGCTAACCTCTAAAGAGCCTGGCTCAAACAGCCTTCCCCTGTGTTGACCCCATGGGACCCAGTGTATAATCAATACCATTTCAGGCGGCCCAGCCTACGTGTGGGATAAGATTTCAGAGGAGGGTCACAGCCCAGATAGTCAGGGAAGGCTTCCTGGAGAAGAGCTCTTGAGCTGGACCTTGAATGACAAGTAGCTTTGGGTAAGGGAAGGGTTTCCATGTAGTAGAAGCAGCCCATGCTAGGGTGGTTTTTTGTTTTTGTTTTTGTTTTTGTTTTTGTTTTTTTTTTTTTTTTTTTTTTAAAGATTTTATTTATTTGACAGAGAGAAACACAGCCAGAGAGGGAACACAAGCAGGGTGAGTGAGAGAGGGAGAAGCAGGCTTCCCGCCGAGCAGGGAGCCCGATGTGGGACTCGATCCCGGGTCTCCGGGTTCATGACCTGAGCCGAAGGCAGTCGCCCAACCAACTGAGCCACCCAGGTGCCCCTGTTTTTGTTTTTTTTTAAAAGATTTTATTTATTTGACAGAGAGAAACACAGCCAGAGAGGGAACACAAGCAAGCAGGGGGAGCGAGAGAGGGCGAAGCAGGCCTCCCGACCTGCAAGGAGCCCAATGTGGGGCTCTATCTCGGCTCTCCTGAGCCGAAGGCAGTCGCTTAACCTAAAACTGAGCCACCCAGGCGCTGCCCTGTGTGGGGGAAGGGATTAATCCCAAACCCTGTCCTTTCATCTGTCACCTCAAGCTCAGCTGCTTGCCAGCCATGCATAGACCTGAGTGTTTAAGCAGCAAAATGGGGCTTTAGTTCTGTTCCTCTGGGCAGAAGCCTCCGGGGTTGGGTGGGTGGGGGAGGACCAGAGGGCAGTGCCTGTGTGCTGGTCTGTGGATGGGGGCAGGGGGAGGCTGTCCCAGGCCTGTGGCTGAAGCACTGGGCCTTTGTCCTGTCTCCCCGACCCCGGCCTCCTCCAGCCGCCTGTGCCGCGCCCACCCTACGCTGAAGGCTATTGAGATGTTCCACTTCCGGGGCCCCTCCCAGGTCGGGGACCGCCTAGTGCTCAAGGCCATTGTGAACAACGCTTTCAAGCATAGGTAAGGAGTGGGACGGGGCCCCCTGGGATTGAGGACTCTTCCTGACCCCGTTGCAAAGCTGCCAGGGCCCCTTTCCGTTGCAGATAAGGCCCGTGAGGTCTAAACCCTGCCCAGCAGCAGGGCGCCTTCACCATGACTGAGACGCAGCTCTGCTATTCCCTCCTCTGGGCTCCCCAGCCCCGTGGCCCTTGTGGTCTCAGACCCTACTGTATGCTCAGACTCTCTCTCTCTTCCCGACTCCTGCCTCTGGGCCATACTCACATCACAGAGCCCTGTCTTGCCAGTATTTTGTCATTTATCAAATCCTACCTTTCTCCAAAACAACAATTCATCCCCGGAGCCCTTAATTTGGAATGAATCGTGATAGCTCTGAGAAAGCTTACTTTAAATATGTATCTTTGTTGATGATTTCAAAGATCATAATGGAGTTGATAAAACTGAGGGAACCATGGGGTGCTTGGGGGGCTCAGTCCATTAAGCGTCTGCCTTCAGCTCAGGTCATGATTCTGGGGTCCTGGGATTGAGCCCCGTGTCAGGCTCCCTGCTCAGGGGGAGTCTGCTTCTCCCTCTGCCCTTCCCCCATTCACGCTCTCTCTCCATCAAATAAATAAATAAAATATATATTTTTTTAAGATTTTATTTATTTGACAGAGAAAAACACAGCCAGAGAGGGAACACAAGCAGGGGTAGTGAGAGAGGGAGAAGCAAGCTTCCTGCCGAGCAGGGAGCTTGATGTGGGGCTCGATCCTGGGATCCAGGATCATGACCTGAGCTGAAGGCAGACACTTAACGACTGAGTCACCCAGGTGCCCCATAAATAAAATCTTAAAAAACAAACAAACAGGGAAGTTTGGCTCACCTTTTATTGGCTGTGAAAGCCAATTTCTTTCTTTTTTTTATTTTATAACTGTGCTGTTTGTTTGTTTATTCATTTATTTCAGGGAGAGAGAGAGAGTCTGTTGAAGGGGGTGGGTTAGAGTGGGGTCCAGGGAGGACCAGAGGCAGAGGGAGAGAGAGAATCCCAAGAAGGCTCTGTACTCAGTGTGCAATCCCACATGGGGCTCCATCCCGTGACCTTGAGATCATAACCTGTGCTGAAATCAAGAGTCAGACCCTCACCTGACTGAGCCATCTGGGCGCCCCACTCGAGCTTCAGTTCTTTGGCCTGTAAAATGGGGCTCAGCGTGACAACATCATGGTTGTGAGGAGTTGGTGTGGTCTTACCCGGCAGCCCGTCAGAGGAAGCACACCGGGCAGCAGCATTATTCCTGTTGTGCCCTTTACTCACGGTCTGACCTGCACACGGTGCTGCCATGACCGGGGGGCAGGTGGGGGAAGCCCTGAACTAGGAGCTGCAAGGCCCCCCTTCCGGTCCAGCTTCCCTACCTGGCTGTTGTGGGGCCTTGGCCTAGTGACTGTCCTGTTCTTGGTCTTGGTTCGCCCTCTGCATGACGCACACATGCTGGGATCATAGAGCATCCTAAGTGAGGGGACGTGGGGGTGACTGCTTTTTATAATTCATGGAGATGGATCTACAGAAACAGCGGGAAGTGAGCTGTCGGGAGCATGACTGTTGGTGCCCTTGGGAAGATGTGTGTAGGGGACATTTTTTCCAAGTAGGAAAAAAATGCTCATGTCCTTCCAGAATCCTTTGCAGTTTACATCACGTGTTATATACATATATGTAAGCATCTATGTACACACATGTGTGTACATATCACACACATATATTACGTTACATATTATACATACATATATGTGCGTGTATATATGTATGTGTGTGTGTGTGTGTATATACTTATTTACTGCCCCATTCCCCAGCTGTTAGCCCGTGAGTGCCTGGACCAAATCAGTGTATTCATTTCTGTGGCCCTAGTGACCACCATAGGGCGGGGCCTGTAGTGGGTGTTCACTAAACAGTGATGAAAGCAAACAGTTCTGGGTTTCCTACTGGAGGGATTCTGATCTGGGCTGCTGGGAGAGCTGCAGGAGTGTGTGTGTGCACCCGTGCACACGTGTACATGTGTGTACCGGGGAGGGGGCATAGGCTCATGGAAGTGGCCATCCCTCTCCTTCAGCATGGAGGTGGGCGTGTGCGTGGAGGCTTACCGCCAGGAGGCAGAAACCCATCGGCGGCACATCAACAGTGCCTTCATGACCTTTGTGGTCCTGGATGCAGATGACCAGCCTCGGACACTGCCCTGGATTCGGCCTCAGCCTGGGGTGAGTGGTACCCAGCCCCACCACCAGCTCCCCTCCCTCTCTGCCCAGGGCTGGTGAGGCCTGACCCAGCCGGGGAGTGATGGGCTCAGCCCTGCCCCTGTGCCCTGTGACCCCCAGAGGTGCCCCTTGTGCAAGGCAGGCCCCGTGGTCTGCTGTGAGAACTGGGCACCATGTATGGCCCTATGTCAAGCCAGTGTTAACAGGCATTCGGTGAGCCTGCTGAGCTGGAGGAGCACTGGCTTCCGGGCCAGCCGTGGGTTGCAAGTCCCCTCTGCCGCGTTCCAGTGGGCGCCCTCTGCAAGTTTCCAGTGTCTGCCCTTACTGCTGGTGTGTCTGCACTCCGGGCTCACGGGGATGTTGGGGGTCTCTGAGGGGCACTGACCCTGTGCCTGGCTGAGCCCTGTAGGCACTCAGTAAATGGTAACCATTATAAGGAGGTGACAGGAGAGCAAGAAGCATAGAGACAAGAGTCAGGGGCTTGGGTTCAAAGCTTGTTTTTTTAAAAATACCATCTTGGCTGGGACGCCTGGGTGGCTCAGTTGGTTAAGCCACTGCCTTCAGCTCAGGTCATGATCCTGGAGATCCGGGATCGAGTCCCACATCGGGCTCCCTGCTAGGCAGGAAGCCTGCTTCTCCCTCTCTCACTCCCCCTGCTTGTGTTCCCTCTCTGGCTGTGTTTCTCTCTGTCAAATAAGTAAAATCTTAAAAAAATAAAAAAATACCATCTTGGGCCTCCTGTGGGGCAGTCCCAGGGGGCCCAGGGGTGACCTTGGAGAGGCATTCCCTCTCTCTGGGAAGCTCTCCTGCCCTGCCTGCCTGCCTCACAGGGCCAAGAATTGGCTTTGAAAACCCCCCACCCTGCAGCTGGGCTTTGGCAGGGGCGGGGTGGGGGCGGGGTGGTGAGCAGGTGACAGGTGCCTCTCAGCCTGTGCCAGCTGACGCTCACAAGTGGGGAGACACCAGAAGCAGTGGTTAAGAGGCTCACGAGTGGGGAGATACCAGAAGCGGTGGTTAAGAGGGTGGGCTCCAGGTCAGGCTGTCAGGGTTCCGTTCCCGGCTCCACTCCTTAACTCTGTGACCTTGGGTAAGCCACTCCCCTTTCTGTGCCTCAGTTTCCTCCTCTGTAAAAGTGGGGATAAGATGAGTACCAGCTTGAGAGGGTTGTGGCAAGGTTTGACGTTCTGCACGCGAAGGTGCTTTAGAAGCATGCCTGGTAGCAGCAAGTACCCAGGAAGTGTGGGTTCTCACTAGCACTGTCTGTGCAGAGGAGGATGTCAAGGCCCACGGAGGGCAGGTGTTGTTCACAGAGTCACTCAGACAGTCTGGGGGAAGCAAGGGGCTGGTGCTCAGAGACCCGACCCTTTCCTGTCCACGTTGCTTTGCTTCAGGCTGCCCCCGTGAGACCTGAGCTCCACATCAGGGCTGCAGGGCCTCCTTGGGCCTTGGGGGGCAGACAGCAACGTGGGAGTGGGAAGGAGGGCAGAAGCCACTCGTCTGGCCTGCAGCACAGTCTGCCCTGCATCTCTCCCCAGGATGGCGAGCGGCGCTACCGAGAGGCCAGTGCCCGGAAGAAGATCCGACTGGACAGGCGAGTGCGGGTTGGGTGGTGGGAGGGGACATGGGTTCAGGGCTGTCCGCCTGCTCCCCAGGCCGCGGGAGGCATTTCTTTGGTGCCACCCCTGCGCTGGGCACTGGGCTGGGCCGTTTACGTCCACACAGTCTTACTACCTAGTGGTCTTCCCTCCTGGCCCGTCGTCCAGGTGAGGACACTGAGCAGAGGGATCAGGCGGCCATGGGCACACAGATGGGAATGAGGGGCAGAGTGAGAATTTGAACCATGGCTGAATCCTGGCTTCCTTCCATTGACCCTGATGGGTGTTATGCAGATGAAGAAAGGTCCCAAGAGGAGAGGCCGTTGCTTAAGATGCACAGCCAGGTGTGAACCGGTTTCCAGATGGAAAAGTGCTGGAAATACACTGGGGTTTGCCATCTGTGTGAATAGGAAAAGTGTGCATCTACGGAGTACTTACCATAGGCTGACCCCACCCCCATCCTCATGACGGTCCCATGAGGCAGGTGCGATGCCCAACCCCACCACAAAGAGGAGGCCACTGAGGCATGAGAGCAAAACTTCTGTAGCCAGAGTCAACAGCTCAGCGAAGGCGTGGGGATGCAGCCTGCCCCTGGCACCCTGCCCCTGGCCTCACTCTGCTTCTGGATGAGTTTGTAGGCTCTCAGCTCCCGTTTTCTGGGTGCCCAGCCCATCTCCTTGGCCAGACAGGAGTCCCTCCCCTGCTGCTGGGCTGAGCACCAGGAGCAAAGTCTTCTGAAAGACGTGGGCTCCCCAGATACCATGGTTGTCCTCTTCCCTCTCCCAGGAAGTACATCGTATCCTGTAAACAGGCAGAAATGCCCCTCTCTGTCCCCTGGGACCCTAGCAACCAGGTAAGGCCTTCTGCCCCGAGGGGACAGTCTGCAGGCCCATGTCGGGAGTGTTGGGGGGGAGGACCCTGACTCTCCATGCCTGTCAGGATGGGTTTGGAAGTAGGCCTGAAGGGGACAGGACACTGTTATGACTCAAGATTGGTATAGTTAGCAAAGGGCTTTCCTCTGTCCCCATTTGGGAGGAGGGAGCTGAGGCCCGGAGAAGAGGGTAACACAGCAAGTCTGCCCAAGGCTGGGCCTCCTGTCCCAAAGCCCAGGGCCTGACACCTACCCCCGCTACCCTTCACGGCCCATGTCCTCTCCCTTGATCCAGCGTGGCGCTGGCCCAGAGCCCTCGAGGAAGGGGCAGAGGTGAGGCTTCTCTGTGTGCTCTGTCCAGGTCTACCTGAGCTACAACAATGTCTCCTCCCTGAAGATGCTCGTGGCCAAGGACAACTGGGTGCTGTCTTCGGAGGTCAATCAGGTAGCTGCAAGCCCCCCACCCCACCCCCCACGCTGCCTGCCGAGGAGGCTGACCTCAAGCAACAGAAATGCTCTGGAACCACTCATGTCAAAAGAGGATTTCTTTTTCTTTCTTTCTTTCTTTCTTTCTTTCTTTCTTTCTTTCTTTCTTTCTTTCTTTCTTCCTTCCTTCCTTCCTTCCTTCCTTCCTTCCTTTTCCTTCCTTCCTTCCTTCCTTTTCCTTCCTTTTCCTTCCTTCCTTCCTTCCTTCCTTCCTTCCTTCCTTCCTTCCTTTCTTTCTTTCTTTCTTTCTTTCTTTCTTTCTTTCTTTCAAAAAATATTTTAGAGAGTAGGGCAAGAGAGAACACACGAGCAGGTGTGTGGGGCAGAGGGAGAGGGAGAAGCAGACTCCTTGCTGAGCCGGGAGCCCAATCCAAGGCTCAGTCCCAAGACCCCGAGATCATGTCCTGACCTGAAGGCAGATGCTCAACTGACTTTCTTAAAAGGAATCGGATGAGACCATGAAACCAGCCCAGTTACAGAAACGCAGCTGCTCCCACAGGACCTGGAGTGGAGAACCCCCAAATCTTTCTCTCCTGCCCACCCACGATCTGCCCCCCAGCCATCCCCTCATCTCTGCTGTCCTCTTCCCTGCTGCTTCCTCCCTGTAGAGATAGGACCAGTGGACAAGCCTGGGTTGAGGGAAGACATGCGCTCCACCTGTTCCCCCGGGAGAGCCACTGCCCCCCACCTGTGACATTAGGGGCTTCAGCAGGTGCGTGGCTCCGAGGACCGTCTCCCTTGGTGCCTTCACCATTTTCTAATGCACCCTCCATCCCCTGTGCCAAATTTTCTGAGCAGCCCATTTTCCTGGGGATGGGACTGAGGCTCAGACAGATTGAACCGCTTTTTCAAAGTCACACAGCAAGTCAGTGGCAGCCCCGAGCTTCCAGCCCCGGCCTCCAGCATGGAGTCAGTCCAGTCCATCCCCCAACACAGCCCAGGGAGGGGGTGCAGGACCGAGGCTGCCGTCTATCCCATGCAGGTCCGCCTCTACACTCTGGAGGAAGACAAGTTCCTGTCCTTCCACATGGAGATGCTGGTGCACGTGGACACCACTCAGGCCTTCCTGCTGCTCTCAGACCTGCTTCGGAGGCCCGAGTGGGACAAGCACTACCAGTGAGGGCCGAGGTGCTAGCCGGGCAGGGCGCTCCGCTCAGGCCTGATGGGGAAGCTGGGCCTCGGGTGTCCCGTGTGGAGCCATTGCCCGTTCTGCTCGGTCCCACTGGCCTTGAGCAGGACACGGGGGTGTGGTGCGGGGGTGACCGTAGTTACGTGGTGGGTGGGTGTCAGAGTCTAGGGTGCTCTGAGCCCTCGGGGAAGGGACTGAGCCTGGAACTGGAGTTGGAGGCCTGGGTTAAGTCCTGTTTCTGGCCCAACTGGCTCTGTGACCTTGGGCAAGTCCCTTTCTTTCTAGGCCTTAGTTTTCCTCCTCTGAAAACGGGTACTTGAGGTGTAGGTCATGCATTTGTACTCTGGGATAGGTCAGTGATTTTTTTTTAAATTTCCCCTTTTGCTTTTTATTTGAAAGAGAGTGGGCAGACGCACAAGTGGGGGGAGGGAGAGAAGCAGAGAGCCCATCGTGGGGCTTGGTCAGGACCCTGGCATTATGACCTGAGCTGAAGGCAGATGCTTCAACAACTGAGCCACCCAGGTGCCCCTAGATCATTGTTTTTCAAACCACATTCTGTGGCATTCTGTGTCCCCACAGGACGCTCAGGGACCACTTGGTAGAGGTTAGAATGCTGAGGGGGCAGGTGGGCCCTCTCCCGGTCAGGGAACAAATGGAAGGTCCAGTTTGATGAATTCAGCCAGTTTGCCAGCTCTTTTTTTTTTTTTAAAGATTTTATTTGACAGAAACACAGCCAGAGAGGGAACACAGGGAGAAGTAGTGAGAGAGGGAGAAGCAGGCTTCCTGCCGAGCAGGGAGCCTGATGTGGGACTCAATGCTGGGTCTCTGGGATCATGACCTGAGCCGAAGGCAGTCACTCAACCAACTGAGCCACCCAGGCGCCCCCGCCAGCTCTTAAGGAAACGTGCACGTATATGTTATTTTTGAACTTAACGAGTTACTGAATGTTATTCCTGTGAATAGATTTGTTCCCCAAATTTACTGATTCTCCATGTGAATATTCTCTTCCTGAACTTAGCCAAGGAAGATAAAGCTCTTCTTAGGAAAACAGCCAAAATTTCAGTATTTAATATGTTAAAGTTGAAACTGGTTATTTTTTTCCCAATTCTTTTAAAGTCATTTTCTGTTGTGCCAACACTTTACTTTGGTCGTTTCTCCTGTGGGCATTATGAGGAGCCTATATTCCTGTCTATCCGTAAGGAGGATCTCTGCACTTGGGAATTCAGTGAGCAGGCTGGCGAGTTGTTTTGACAAATCACCTTCCCTTCCCACCCTCCTTCCTACTCCCATCTATCTTACCAGAACAGTTCTACTTGGGGCTGTTTCTACACAGGTTTTGTTTTTAAAGATTTTGACAGAAACAGAGAGGGAACACAAGCAGAGGAGTGAGAGAGGGAGAAGCAGGCTTCCTATGGAGTAGGAAACTCAATGCGGGGCTCAATCCTGGGACTCCGGCATCATGGCCTAAGCCGAAGGCAGGTGCTTAACAACAGAGCCACCCAGGCACCCCAACACAGGCTTTCTAAGGTTTTGGTGCACAAAAGGCTGTATTCCTTTAAAAAGCCTCAGTTGGGGCGCCTGGGTGGCTCAGTTGCCTTTGTCTGTGCCTATCTTTGTTCCCAGCTGTGTGTGCACTTGGGCGTGCATGTGTTTTCATGTGCGCTTGGCCTGCCTTCCCGCCCTCCTGTGCCCCTGCTGAGCAGTGTAGGGGCAGAGTGTCCCCCAGACTCTGCTCAAGAAGGCTGAGGCATGGGAGGGCCTGGGTCAGACTGGCTGTCCCAAGAGGAGCCAGCGTGACGGGTCCTGACCTCAGCCTCCCTGCAGGAGCGTGGAGCTCGTGCAGCAGGTGGACGAGGACGATGCCATCTACCACGTCATCAGCCCTGTCCTCGGCGGGGATGCCAAGCCCCAGGACTTTGTGATCCTGGCCTCTCGGCGGAAGCCTTGTGACCACAGGTGGGTGCCAGCCTGCTGAGGCAGGAGGTGGGCCTGGCCCATCTCCCTCCTTTGGAGGGGACAGCAGCTTAGACTCAGAGCTGTTTGCTGTGGGACTCCAGGCACCACTTGGGGCTTGTCGGGGCCACCGTGGCCATGGAGGACATAGCTCTGGTGAGGTGCGCTCTAAGGCAGAGGGGGTTCTCTGTCCCTGGAGAGTGAGGACAAGGGTGCTTATCCCCAGGCATGGTGGGCCCTCGCCTCCCTGGCCCCCATTCTGAGGGCCCCCAGCCGTGCCAGGACCAAGCACAGAAAAGTGAGAAAATCCCCAAGTGTGGCACTTCGAGCATCTGCAGTGGAGGGGCTTTTCCAGAAAAGCCTGCAATGAAGCCATTCTGGCTCCTGGCAAACTCAGGGTTGCTAAGGCATGGGCACCTCCTCTCTGGCCTGGCTGAGCCCGCTGTCAGGCCTATGAGGGTTCATGTACCTCAGACTCTGGTGAGGGGGGGGCGGTCAGTGTGGTGGCAGGGGAGGCCCTCACCTTTTGTGCCCTTGTCCTTTCTCGGCTGCAGGGACCCCTATGTCATCGCACTGAGGTCAGTTACACTGCCCACACACCCCGAGACACCAGCATACAGGCGTGGGGAGACCCTCTGCTCAGGTTTCTGCTTCTGGCGAGAGGGGGACCAGGTGACCAAGGTGAGGCCACTTCCCCTGCCCATTCCTCCCCAAAGCCATACGCCCGGAGCTTGGTGCTGTGGGCTCAGTCAGTTCCATAGCTGGGCCCCCACCTGCAGGCTCCCTCTAGCTTGGGGGCAGCTGAGGGTGTCAGGGGTGGAAACAGGCCTTCGCTAAGATCTAATCTCTGCAGAGATGAGATGGCGGGGTCTTGGACGAGAAGCTCTGGATGCTGAGGGCAGAGGCCTGGGTTCTGATCTAAAATTCATCTCATTTACTTGTATACCTCTCCTCTGGGAAGGCTTTAGTATGGCTCTCTGGGCCCATTAAACTCAGCAAGGCAGTCAGTGCTAATTGTAAATGTGGGGGAGTAGGCTGAGGGCCGGGGGGCGGGGTACTGCAGCTCCTCTGCCTTGGAGCCCAGCTACCTGAGGACCCCAAGGCTCACCCCGATAGGGAGGAGGCTGGTGTTCTCTACATTAATACACTTACCCCAGGGGGCTTCTTAGCAGAGTCCCTGGGCTTATTTCTGACTTGCTTCCATGCCCCTAGAGTGCCACATTTATATGTGCTGGGCTCTGGAGAAGCCGCCCCTGCCCTCCAGAACCTCCCCCATCGGACAAGTCAGGGAGGCATAGGACAGCACTACCGTGTGCAGTGACTGAGGGAAGTGGGGTTGCCAACCCTCAGCAGAGGGGTCACAGCACGTTATGGTCTAGGGCCCCCGGGTGCAGGCTGGGATTTGCGGCCTTTGCCCAGCCTCCCTGAACGTGGCTGCTTCCTTCCCACCCTGTAGGTGTCCTACTATAACCAGGCTACCCCGGGCTTTCTCAACTACGTGACCACCAACGTGGCTGGTCTCTCCTCGGAGTTCTACACCACCTTCAAGGCTTGTGAGCAGTTCCTGCTGGATAACCGCAGTGATCTGGCCCCCAGCCTCCAGACCCTCTAGGAAGCCCCCGCAACGGCCCCCACATGCCCGCCCCTCCCATCCGTCCCACCCCCAGGGACACACGTACAGTGCACTGAGGAAGGCAGGGGCATTTATTCCTTGCTGCCTCCGCGGCAGGAAGCCTGGACCCAAGGGCGCGCCAGTCCAGCACCAGTGGGCATCAGTTCCTGCCGGCATCCGCCAGCAAGTCTTCGCGCTCACCCTGGGCCAGCCTGTAATAGACTCGTGTCCTGTCCACAGCCCTGGCGGCCAGCAGCACTGCCCGCACTGATGCATAGCCACCCCTCTCTGGGCGGTGCTCCAGTGTGACCGTGGCCCTGGGGGAGGCCGCCAGCAGCCTGGCCACCACGGCAGCCGTGTCCTGGCCCAGCAGCCCGGCCTGCAGCTGAAAGGACACAGGTTGCCAGAGACCTCGGCACAAGCCCAGCATATCCGTGAGCAGCTGTTCCCTGTAGCCACTGCCCAGCGCCTCCTCAGGCCAGCCTGGCGCCACTGTCACGTGGGGGAACACTTCAGCCAGCACTGTGAGCAGCTCCCTGCCTTCCACGTGGCCAGGGACCGCAAAACTGCCATGGGAGACCGTGGTCGCGATCCACACAGGCCAAGGCAGGTGGCCACGGGCGGAGAGCTGGGCCAGTGTGGCCAGGACCGGCCGGAGGGCCGAGGGCTCTGTGATGCGCAGCTGGACACCCCAGTGCCCGGGCTGCCTGGTGAGCTGCAGCAGGAAGGACTCCAGCGTCAGGGCGGGACCTCCTGCCACATGCACTGTGGGCACCGCGTCCTGGGCTGCAGGCCCCTGGAGGCTGACGTTTAGCAGGAGCATGCCTTCTCTGTCTGTAAGGGGCAGTGGAGGTGACAGCATCAGGAATTGGGGTGAAGGGGGATGTCAAGGGGTGGTAATGGGGGGCAGCTGAGGAGAAGCTGGTGCCCCATCAGCTGAGATCTGTCGATGGTTCGGGGTCTAGATGGAAAGGCTGCTTTAGGAATGTGCCCAGGGCTCATCAGAATGACATGATCAGCTGCTAGCTCGGCTCTAGGCCTTTAACTGGGGCTCAGCCCTGGGGCTGGGGCTCAGGACACAAGGGCACCCCGCCCCCACCGCTTCTGGCACACAACAGAAGCCTAGGTTCCTGCACCAAAGGACCCCCCAGTTTATCCAAGAGCACAGGGGCTAAAGGCAGACCTTACCTGGGAGGCTGACTGTTGCCATTCTTCTGTAGCCCTGGAGATTGGGAACTAGCCACTCCACGCTGAGACCATCCCCCCCAGGGCGCTGGAGGAGAGGGATCAGGCTGCCTCCAGAGTAGTAAATTCGCTTCCGTGTGCCATTCCCTGCAGGGCCCCAAATTGTCAAGATGAAGGGGCTGCCATTCACGGAGCACCTTCTCTGCGCCCTGTGTCTACACACTTTCTCTCCCTCATGGCACCCCTCTGGGCAGAGGTCCTCCCATTTGAGGTTATAAGAAGGGACTTGCCCAGGGTCCCACAGCTAAGGAGCAGAGCTGCTGGGGTTAGAGCCTGATGAGCCAAGTCTGCCCCGCCCCAAGGCTGGAACAGCCCCGCCCTGCACCGACATGGCTCCCATGGTAGGAATGTTGAGTCTCCTGGGTTCCCTGCGAGATGGCTTAACTGCAGGCTCTCCTAGGTCCAGGGTCAAGGCAAAGAGGGGTTTAGACAAGTGAACAGGTAGCACTGGGTCAATGATTAGCAAGTACATTTGTAGGTGTGTGTGAGGGGCGGTCTCTGAGTAACTATGCTGTAAGAGAAAAGTACATGGGGTTTGGAATTTGCTGGGTTCCAATCTAAGCTGTGCTATGTACAAGCAAATGACTTGGTACAGATTATTTAACTGGTCTGAACGTCATTTTCTCTATGGAATGGAATCACTGCTTCCTGGATATCTGAAGCTTACATAGCATACCATACCCATGACTGGCATACAATAGGTGCTTAAAAGGATTCCTCAGCCCAGTTCCACCCAGAATTTTCCCAGCTGCTGCCTCACCCCTCCTGCTCTGCTCCATGGTCCACCAAATGCTGCCCTGTGCAGAAGCCAGGCCCATCACCCTCCCTGGCCACCCCACACCACCTCCCTACCGGCCAGCTGCTTGAACTGGGACAGGACAGGCTCAAAGAGATCATAGTAGACTTGGTGGGAGGCGCTGTTGTCTCGGACATAGAGGAGATCGTCCACCAACACCGGGTCCGAGGCACCCTGCCACAGCGTGAGGCTGTACCTGGGGCCCAGAGAGCCAGCTCAGTGCCTGCCTGGGCCCAGCAAGGTCCTCAGTCCCACTCCCGTGCTCAGAGCAGGACCCTAGCTGGGCAGGGATAGAGTAGCTGGTCTCTCTGCTTCCCACCAGCCCCTTCTCCCTGAGAACCGCCCGCTTCCCAGGGGCAGAAGAAATCACAGGGGCTTCAGGAAGGAAGAGTAAAGAGAGGCTGAGGAAGAACGAACGGCTGAGCAGGAGGGGCTGGCCCACCCTGCCTCCTTACTGGGAGTCTATTTCTGGTCCTGTCTAGGAACAGGACAAGGACAGAAAGGGATGGGTACAAGGCAGTGGAGAAGTTAGGTGTGGAGGGAGAAGGGGACAGCCCTAGAATTCTCGTGGAAGTGGCTGAGGAGGGTGGGACTGGGCTGCTGGACACAGACCGCAGAATGCATATGGGAGGCCCTCAATCCCTAGAGGATGATCCCGGGCACACCTGGCTCCCACGGGAGGAGGACTTGCCACTAGGTCAAGTTATCCACAATGGATTGGCTGCCTCGGGTGGTAGTGAGAAGCCCGTCACCAGAGGTATACAAGCAGGGATACAGTAGAGGATGTGAGCACCAGAGGGTATTGGGCAGATTCAGTTAAGCGTCTGGGATCTCCCCAGGGGACATCGGTGCCGGAGGATAGGTTTGGTGAATCAGGGGCTGTGGTAGGGGCCTGGGAGTTTTCACCTCTTCGATTGGCCCAGGAGCCAGCTGAGGTGGGGCCAGGCAGCCCGTACCATGACAGCCCGCACGGGGAAAGTGACTCTCTGTGGCAGTGCGCCCACCAGCTCTTGCATCCTCTCCACCATAGCTCTGGTGTATGTTTTGTTCGAGAACGGAGGCATATAGAAGGTGGTCCAGCCCGGAGACAGGGTGGCCTCAGGATACTTCTCCTGGACCAAGGCCAGGAACCTGCAGAGAATCAGAGACACTGGGCTTTGAGAGCCTTGCTGGCCCCTTCCTCCTCTCCTGGGTTCCCATCGCTGGGCTAGGAAGTGGCAAGTCCTATTGAGTATAAGGACAGAGAACAGAAGTGACTTTTTTTTAAAGATTTTATTTATTTATTTGACAGCGAGAGATCACAAGTAGGCAGAGAAGCAGAGAGAGAGAAGAAAGCACGCTCCCTGCTGAGCTCCCTCTATCACAGCTGAGATCATGACCTGAGCCGAAGGCAGAGGCTTAACCCTTTAAGCCACCCAGGTGCCCCAGAAGTGACTTATTAAGGTCCTACAAATAAGGCATGGACTTTGGACTCAGGAGGTTCTGGGTTCAGGTCCTGGCTCTATAACCTTGGGCAGCTCATTCAACCTCTTTGATTCTCAAAGATATTACCGGGCCTGGGTGGCTCAGTGGGTTAAAGCCTGTTTCCTCTGCCATCTTCACTTACTTGTGATCTTTGTGTCAAATAAATAACATCTTAAAAAAGAGGTTACCCCTTCTGGTAGGGCAGGGCCCCTTCAATGTCCCCATTTGGATAGGAGAGACAAGCCAGGACCCCAGACGTGGGGATTTAGACTGGGGCACTTGTCTCTGAAGCTTCAGATTTTATTTCTAAATCCCATGTAAATTTTCCTTTGATAGAAATTTCAACAGAGTAATAATGTTACCCTCTCCTCCTCAAACTATGGAGTAGAAAGAATCAACACTCCGAGAAGATGAGCCATGTTTATCCTGGGCCACCGAGTGCATTTTTCCCACTGCTGCCTTCCAAATGCACCTCAGTTTGAGAATCACAATAAATACTAGATGGATAGATGGTTGGCTAGCTGGCTGGACAGATGGATGACCGGAATCAGAAAAGCCTGGCTCTGAATCTTTGCAATTTTTAAACATAGGCCAGTCGTGTAACTCTAATGCAATAGTTCCTGTATGAATAAAATGAAAATAATAGTACCTACCTCATTCTCTTGATAACTAAAGTACTTTTTGGAAGCAGTGCTTGGACACTAATAAACATTGAACAAACGCGTCTCGATTACCGTCAGCTTTCGTTTTGGGATGTTCTCAACCTGGCACTGCAGTTTCATTATAAATTGTAGAGCACATGAGCCAGTGTGTGTGGGGGTGTTAGCGGCAGCGCTGGGATTTCAGGGGGGTGCTGGGGAAGGAGTTAGCACTTTTAGGCTTTTCTCTAGCAGGCCAAGCCCTGTCTTGGTCACTGGGGCTACAGAAAGGACTGGGCCCTGTCTGCCCTCTAGGGGTCCACCGTGGAGTAAGGGCTATAAACCCGTCATCTGGCAGTGACAACCCCTGAAATCAGGGCTATTATTAGGCGGCCATGTGGATTGCATGAAGGCTCTCTGCAGCCTGGGATGTCCGGGGGGGATTTGGGGAGGAGGTAACGACTGGGCAAAGGTTCATCAGGGAGTGGGGGAAAGGCATTAGAACTGAAGGGAACAATACATGCAAAGGCTCAGAGGTCAGGTTCCATGGTGTGGCTGGAGGTAAGCTCAGCAAAAGGCCCTGAGCACTTTCTGTGCCAGATGGTGAAGGAAGAGGGCTAGACACGGCAGGGGCAGAGAAGTGAACACTCACCCTGTGGCATTAACCTCTATTGAGATGGGCACATTGGGGCCCCTCAGGATGTCGGCATTGATCCACACAGGCCTCCGGACTCTCCCGTCCTCTGTCAGCCGCCGCAGGAGGTCCAGTGAGGGACCCACAGCCTTGAGGCTCTTGAAGTCCAGTTTGATGCCTGTAGGGAGCACCCACAGACTTGGAGAAATGGCCCCTTGTGCTCAGGGCAGAAGGAACCTGCAGACAGGACTTCCTGGAGCAGCGAAGAGCAGTGTCTGGGGTGGGGTGAGCAAGGAGGTGGGCAGATGGGAACTAGATTTCAGCTGGGTGTGAAGACGGCTTTCCAACAAACAGACCAAGCTACCCACAGAGGAAGGACCTGCCCCTACGCCCGCAGGGGGAAAGCAGAGGGCAGCCAAGGGCTCAGACTTGGGCGGGCACAGCGATGGCCAAGCATCAGACAAAAAGATTGTGGTTCTTGGACAGGGCAGGCTTAGAGCATCCTTAGCCCACTTAGCCTGTGTGGAGATCACTCGGCTTGCAGGAAGGGACATTTGAGTAGAGGAGGGCCATGGAGGTAGAGGAAGGGCCCCTGTGAACAAAGTCTTGTCCTATTCAGGCAGCAAGGGATTGGGGATAAATGGTGATGAGGGGAATCAGGAAACGGCTGTTGAAAGCCAGGCCAAGGACACTTTGTCCCAGGACAGTGGGGAGCCACACCGGGCTAAAGAGGGAGTGACAAACGTGTTGGGAAGGCACACTCAGATGTACGTGGTGGCAGTAGTGGAGGGAAGACAGAGGGGCTGAGTCTGGGGGCAGGACATGGTAAATGACAGATGGGGAGGTGGGAGGGTGATGCCTGGCTGCTGACCAAATTGGCAAAGGGACCCGCGAGGGAAGGGTAGAGCTGGGCTTAGAACAGCTTGTACCTAGTTTGGGAGGATTCAGGAGGGAGCAATCTGAACATGTCTGCACTCTGCGGGGTACCCTGCCCTTTCCCATACCCCACCTCACCCAGAATTCCCTGGGCCTGGGCCTCTGGAACATGGTAGGGGGAAGCCCAGGCAATGAGCAGTGAGTCTTGGACTGGCCTAGTTTCAGGGGAGGACCAGAGGGCTGGGGAGGGGCTGAGAGGGTCCTTACCCTTCCGGGAAGAACCCAGCACAGTCTCTAGCCACTGCTGCAGGGTGTTGTCGCTGTAGATGGCTGGGGGGTGTGCCATGATGGGGACCCCCGTCTCGTTGGCTGTGTCGAGTCCTTCTACCGTGACGTCTGCCTCCAGGACCATGGCGCTGCCTGGGCAAGAGGCAGAACTTGTTCTCAGTTCCTTTAAATTTTTTTTTCTTTTTTTCATCATCAAAGTATTACACATTTCTCCAAGAGTATTTGGAAAATACAGAAGAGCAGGAAGAAAAAAAATCTACATTTCCATCATAGTTCACATTTTGATGTATTTTCTCCCATTTTTGTCTATGCACAGTGTTTACAAGGGGAGACCACACCACGCTGTACTTGCAAGTTTTATCTTTTTCTTTCATTATTATGAAATTTTCACAGTCTTCTGTGTCTCATTTTAAAGGCTACAAAAGCTCTGAGAGTGCTCCCCACCATTTTGTTAGCTGCCTCTTCTCTTCCTAAGACGGTTTGGTAGTTTCAAATTCTTTGCTACTAACAAATGATGCATCAGCTAGCCTGGTTTTTGAATTATTGCTAGTCCCTACTTGTGGAATTCGAGTTAGGGCCAAGCGGGGTCACTTTTAAAGCTCACGTTATCAAATTACCATCTAGAAAAATTGTTGATTCATGATCCTGCCTGAAGTACATAAGCTTGCCCATCTCCCTGCCCCCCCACTGAGCCTTGTTATTTCATTAAAAATTTTTTTAAAACCTGTCAGAAGGAGCTAAGGCCTTCGCGATGGACATGGACTTGGAAGACCCTGCCAGGGGCATTGGCACTTGGGGTGTGCAATAGAGGGGAGGGAGGGAGGGGTTGTGTTCAGCTCCACAACACTGACATCAGAAGGGGACTTTTCTCCTGGATTATGCTCACAACCTCCTGACCACTCACCTCCAGCCCCGGGGCCCCATGGAAGTCCTTCTCTCCATAGCAACCACAGCTAGTAATCTGCTCATGTCACTTTCTGCTAAAAAACAAAACAATGGCCCCACCCATTGCCCTTGGGCTCAAACCCAAATTCCTTTCCACAGCCTCTGTGGTCCCACATGACCAGGCCCTGACAAAATTTCTAGTCTCACCTGGAGTCCCCCTCTTCCTCAATCTCTAGGTTCCAGGCGCTTCTGCAACATCACTACAAATCACCCAGGAGCTGTTAACATTTAAGCTCAGATCAGTGGGTCAGGGTCAGGGCCGAGGTTCTGTGTATCTCACAGCTTCCTAGCCAGCTGGGCCCAAGCTGCCAGGCCTTGGACCGCACTTTTGACTTGTGAGGCTTGAATTTGTTCTGTCCCACCTCTGGGCTCTTACTCCTGGTTATTGCCTTGGCAACACTCTTCCCTCTGCGGCTTTACTAGGCTCCCTTCTGCTCATCTGTTAGTGTGGGCTTAAAATACCACTTCCTCAGGGAGGCCAGGCCTGAACCCCATGCCCAGTCTGACTTAGTCATCCGCTTCAGGGCTACCTGCCATGGACCAGAAGCACGGCCGTTTACATGGGTTCCCTCTGCAAGGCGCGGAACGCCATGACCTCCCTCAAAGTGAGGGAGTGAGGCAGGGTCCCAGTCATCTAGGCCGCGCAGCTTTGCTTTCTTTGTTCTCCCTTTTCCCCTGATTAGTTCTGAAAAACACTTCTACCCACAATTTAAATATTAAACCTTTCTCTGCTCCTACTTTTAGCTTGCTTACGTCAACCCTCAAGTTTCACCCTTTTAAGACATGATAATAGAGATGAGAAAAGCAATCATAGTAGTACGGTAGCTGCATTGTAACTAGCTTAGTTCAGATAAATCTCTTCAACGCCTGACCACTTGCTTACCTCCCTGCATTTAAGGGAGGTAGAAAGTCCTGATAGGATGATTGATAAAACCCATCTGAGCAAAGCACGTGATGTGTATCAGTAAAGTTCAGATCTGTCTTTGTAATTGTTGTTCCTTAGATTAGACTTTAACCAGAACGAGCTATAAACAAAAAGCCCTGAGAACAATTTTTTCGAGAGATCCCCACACTACTCTTCAAGTCCGGTCTCCTCATTTCGCTGATGCCATCCCCACCTTTTGGTCCCAACTGTTGCTGGGGCTGGCCCCCCGAAGCTACCCTTTTGAGTGCTTGGCCCCCTGTGATTGCTCGCTTAGCGTCAGCCTTCCTGAGTGTAGGCATCAGGGTGCGGGGGGTGGGTCTGCATTGACCATCACTTGGATTTCCAGGGCCTGGACGGTATCAGGCCTAAAAAAAGGAGGTTCCAAAAATGGTTGGTGAATGATAACACCTGAATGACTTAATGATAGAAAAGTCAAGCTCAGTAAAGCGTGCATCTGGAAAGGCAAGATGGAGCTTGGCCCAAGTCACAGAATTTTTGCTGATTTCCCTAAAACAGGTGCCTGGATTTCTAGGAGGGGAAAAAAGGGGAGGGCTGGAATGTCCCTGGCATGAGCCAGGCATTTCACATCATCCCATTTCCTCCAAATGTTACTGATCCTGTGTCTGCAGTGGAGGGCTCCCTGGTTGCCTCACTGGCAAGGTACACATGAGCCCTTCCCCAACCCTGGGCCATGGAAATAGGATGAGAACATAAAAACACGTTGTTAAACCACAAAGGGCTTTATGAAGACAACCTTCATTTTCTGACTTGAGCACAAAGTTTCTCGTCTTATGATTACTTGAGAATGCAGAGACAGGGTTTGAAGAGCTAGGGGCCCCACTAACCCAGAGAAGCCAGGTTAGAACCGGGTTGGGATGCAGGTAAGAGGGTAGCCAATGGGAATGGTTGCATCGGAGTCTCCTTCCCATCCAATGAGGGGGCCAGTTCCCATCTCGGGGGGGGGGGCAGAGGCGCACCCAGAGCCCTGAGTCCTGGTGACCCCCCCCATGCTGCCACCTCCCAGCAGCCCCCTGGAGACAAGGTCACATCTCACCCTATAACGCCGCCTCCTGAGGTCGACCTGGAGCAGGAACCCAGAGACCAGTGGAAAGTACCTTTTGGGCCTAACCTGCCTCGTTGTGATTGCCACCTAGGCCCAGCTTCTTCCCGGAAAAGTAGTCTTTCTTATCCCAAAAAGTTGTTACTTGCCTTCCAGATGCTGAATGTGGAGGCTGATGGATTTGGGTGGGGTGTGAGGAAGGAATGAGGGAGGAGGAAGGATCCATCTGCTGTGGCCCCAGGAGGGGCCGCTCCCCACCCCCTCATTGCCCCCCCACCACGGGGCAGGCCCTAAACCCAGACTGCAGGCATGAGCGCTGGGACACACAGGTGACCCGTGTTACTTGGGCAGGTTACTTGTCTTCTCTGTGCCTCTTCTTTCTCGTTAAAAGAATTAAATAATAAGATATCCCTGGTTAGGCATTCACTAAATGTTAATCATTATTTCCATGGTGTAGGCTCACTTAACTAGAGTGGCCATATCCCCCAGCTTTGCCCAGGAGAGTCTGATATATTTCTGTGGGCTCAGCATGATCCGGTTTGGATGATAAATGATACGGGAAGTCTACCAATCGACTTTTGGCAGAGGGAAAAACGGAACCGAGGAGAGGGGAAGTCACCTGTCCCAAATCACTGTGCCAGTAAAGGCCAAGGTAGGATTTGAACCCAGTTCTGTCTCCCAGATCTTTGCCCTGGACCCCCCTCTCCTTGTGGAAGTTCGTTCATGTTCAAGATGACTTCACCAACCTGTCCCTGCCACCAACCTGTCAGGATCAATCCGATGGTCTCACCCAGGGTCCCCACCCCAGCTGTGGGCCCGCCTTCTTCCCAGAGGCCTACTGCAGGGACCTGGAACTTCAGGGAGGAGCCTGGGTGACTGGATCCCTGAGCTGTGCTGAGGGGGACCCGTCCATGCTCCCTGCTCTTGGGCACTGCCTGGTCGGGGCCACCGGCCACCTTCTTGGCCAAGGTCCTGATGCTATGGGGCCAGGTTACTGGTCTGCGACCCCAGGGCCACCATAATCACTCTGAACTAGAGGCTCAGAGGCATTTCACAACTTGCTCAGTTTTGCACAGCTCATTTTTGATAGCACCGAGCCTCAAATTCACATCCTCTGGCTTCATTGACTTTGAGGGCAAGGACCTCTGAGCTGGGACAGCTGGCAGGTCGTGGCAGGTCGTGGAAGAAGGGGCAGCTGGGGCAGAGGGCAGGACACGATGACTTTGGAATCAGACACCCGGTTCAGACCAAAATGCCACCACCTACGCATGCTGTCTCGTCCCCACCTCTGCTTTCCCCCATCTCCTCCACCCCTGTGCTGCCTTGTCCCGGGGCTGGCAGCCAGACTCACTGCTCAGGGCAGCTTCCATCGCCTTCCGGCTATTGGCAGCGTGGTACCAGGTGACCAGCAGGCCGTCCCGCTGGCTGATCTGGCCCAGACTGTGAAGGTAGTCCAGCATGTCTGCATCGGGGCGGCAGGCCGAGTCGGGCTCACAGTCTGCAAGGGAAGCCAAGGGGGTTGCTAGGCTCAGTTCTCGCCCTGCCCAAGACTCCTGTCTGATGCGCCCACTCACCCTCCTTGAGCTCCCGGGGCGGCGTGGTGGGGGGCAGCTCTCCATCTAGCAGAGGGACCGGGGGACACCGGAGCCATCAGTGCCATGAGAGAGAGAAGTATGTGGGCTCCTGGCCACAAGGAGCCCCTGAAACCCGCCTGAGCGGGTTTACAGACGGAGAGAACATTTTAGGGAGCTTTGATAAGCTTGACAGAAAAGGACGACAGAGAGAACACTATCAGTAAAGGCTGGGCGGAAGGACAGAGTGTGGTCACCGGAAGAATGGCCACTGGCCCGGTACAGATGGCAGTGGAGACAGGGAGAGGGCAGGTCTGGGGAGGGGTCTTGTGATTGGGCTGTAAATAGTCATGAAAGCCAGCAAATCACAGCTAGTGTGCGGAGGGCAGCCAGGGGGGCTTGTGTTGAGGAAGGCCTCAAGGGCTGCAGAGGGAGCACTGGCTGGGAGGGGAGGCTGCAGCCAGAGAGCGTGCAGGGAATTGAGCAGGGATCAAGGACACTGGAGGCCTGGGAGCTAGGGGTGGGGCAGGAAGGCAGAGGGTGGAAAAGCAGAAGCCTTAGGATGCCAGGCCTGAGGGTACAGACATGAGGCAGAAGGCGGAGTGGAGGCTGCCCCAGTGGGAAGGGAAGGATCCTTCACCCAGAGAGGATACAGGGAGGAGTAGGTGTGGGGGTAAGATGAATTGAGCTGAGACTTGACTGCGGAGTCTGAGATGCCTACAGGAATCTCCAAAAGTTCCATTCAAGGGCTCAGGAGGGAGGTCTGAGCTGAAGGCAACAAGCCTAGTGGAGGGGGACGGGAAAGCTGATGGGGATAGAGCTAGCTGGGGATAGAGTCTTAGCGGGGATGCGGGGTGCGAGAGGAGGCCATCAGAACGGTGGATGGGGAAGCCAACCAGATGGCATGACAGGGGCCCCTACCTGGCGGGCTGTGTGGCTGCAGAACAAAGCTCAGGATCAATCCGATGGCGACGACCACAACCACGCTGGCACTGCCCAGAAGGGCCCACCTGGTCCGACTGTTGGAGCATGCCTTCTTGCAGGCCATGATGATCCTCTCTACAGAATGCCTCCCAAGTCCCCACGGCCCAGAGTCCCCCAAGGGTCCCTGTAGCTGGGATCTTCTGGGATGTGGGAATCCCGAGCAGCATCCACTTCTCCCCTAAGACCCGAAGCTCCTGCGGGTCCGAAATATATCCTGCGGAGATAGCTTCTGAGGCTCCTCCTCCTTGTTCCACACCCTCCCGGATCTTAACGAATCAGGCAGAAAGTCCTACCGCCTCCAAAACGACCTTTGAGCACATTGAGAGGCCAGAAAATGTTGGACCAAGCCTGTCTTCTGCCTGTCTCTCCTTCCGCCTGGGACTTCAGAGACCAGGGACCTAGACCCAGCTTGGCCTTGCTTTCCTGAGACGGGGAGCAGGAGTCTTCCCATCCCTGGGCTCAGTTCTTCTCCTGTGCAGAAGGTGGCCCCTGGATTGTTCTCTCCCCTATGTTGCCTTGTCCCAGGAAGCACCAAGGTCGGGCACATGTTGATGACAAGGACACAGATCTGCCAGAGGCTATGAATTTTCCTTCCATCGCAGATTGTGGTTGATAGATTATCTACCTGAGATTGAAGCTGATAGGCTTAGTGTGCTGGCCTTGGGTACACGGCCGCTCCGGGGGCAGGGGCAGCAAGTCCACAGGGAAGAGGCTGACTCACCACCTCGAGCTGAGGGTGTCCTGGGTGCTCTGGTGCGGGAGGGAACTTAAGTTAGAAGCTGTCTCTACTTTAGGGACCCTGGAGTTAATTTTATCTTATTTTTTAAAGATTTTTTTAAATTTAAATTTTATTTTTTTTTACATATTTATTTGACAGAGAGAGAGCGATCACAAGTAGGCAAAGAGGCAGGCAGAGAGAGAGGAGGAAGCAGGCTCCCCTCTGAGCAGAGAGCCTGATACAGGCTTTGATCCCAGGACCCTGAGATCATGACCTGAGCTGAAGGCAGAGGCTTTAACCCACTGAGCCACCCAGGTGCCCAAGACTCAAAGTCCATCGCGAAGTGCTCCAAGACCTTACAAGAGTTTAAGTTTAGTCAGCCACCTGCCGACTCCTATGCTCTTGTCATCCTTTATTGTAGTCCAGTTTTATTTTTTAAACCCTACCAAGTAGACATTATTGTTTTATGAGATCCCTGTTTGTTTAGGTTTAACTGATATCTTGGCGAATATCTGATCATTTTTTAAATTGAATCTCAGAGCCACCACCTGAGATCAGTTTCCTTCTGCCTGAAGAAAAGCCTTCATCGGGGCATCTGGGGGGGCTCCATCATTAAGTGTCTGACTCTGGTTTGGGCTCAGGTTGTGATCTCAGAGTTGTGAAATAGAGCTCCGCATCCAGCTCTGCGTCCGTTGTGGAGGCGACTTGAGAGGCTCTCCCTCTGCCCCTCCCCCCACTCACTGGCAGCCTCTCTCTCTCTCTAAAATAAATAAATATATAAATATATAAATATATATATATATATTTTTAAATAGCCTTGGGGTGTCTGGGTCGCTCAGGGGGTTAAGCCTCTGCCTTCGGCTCAGGTCATGATCTCAGGGTCCTGGGATCCAGCCCTGCATCAGGCTCTCTGCTCAGCGGGGAGCCTGCTTCCTCTCTCTCTGCCTGCCTTTCTGCCTACTTGTGATCTCTCTCTCTGTCAAATAAATAAATAAAATCTTAAAAAAAAATTTTTTTTTTTAAAGATTTTTATTTGTCAGAAGTCGGGGAAGAGCAAGCACGTACAGGGAGAGCAGCAGGCAGACTGAGAAGCAGGCTCCCCGCTGAGCTTGATGTGGGGCTCGATCCCAGAGTCCTGGGATCATGATCTGAGCTGAAGGCAGATGCTTGACTGACTGAGCCACCCAGGTGTGGGACCCTGGAATTTAAATGAGTCCAAGAATCACCTAAAATGTACACAGGGACTTCTGTTTATACAGGTCCACAGAGAACTCTCTCAGGGTCACTGGTGACTGATTCAAGTGTGTGTGTGTAAGAATATCTAGAATGATGGGGGCGCCTGGGTGGCTCAGTTGGTTAAGCGACTGCCTTCGGCTCAGGTCATGATCCCGGAGACCGGGGATCGAGTCCCACATCAGGCTCCCTGCTCAGCAGGAAGCCTGCTTCTCCCTCTCTCACTTCCCCTGCTTGTGTTCCCTCTCTGGCTGTGTTTCTCTCTGTCAAATAAATAAAACCTTAAAAAAAAAAAAAAAGAATATCTAGAACAATGAATGGTGCCCACGTGGGCAGAGGGAGGGAATCTGGGGGATGGGGACCAGGTCGGGAGGAAGTCTGGTTCAGGTCTCGTGGAGTCATGGGGATTGGGGTTCATTCCCACAGGGCTACCCAGGAAGATGCTGGATATGGAGGTCTGGGGTTTGGGACCAGAGACAAGAGAGCATCATCTCCTGCCCAAAGGCAAAGAGAGAAGGGTGTTTCCAAGCAGCACACTGGGTGCTGCTCATTATCCTTGGGGAAGATGCCCGTGAGCTCGGAGCTTGCCTGCCTCTTTGGCTCTGAGGGTTCTGAAGGCTACGCCTTGGAGGAAGAGGGACCTTATTCAGCTCTGGCAGATGGAATGGATCTGAAATGGACACCGGGCTACAAAAGACTCCAGTGCCTGTGACACTTCTCACAAGACAGATGACTAATTGTCGCTGAGCGCCACTCGGCACACAGCTTTATGTCAGGCTCTGGGGAGCCCTGCCCCCCATGACATAGTGTAGGAGAGAAGAAGCCAAGGACTATCAGGAGGCTTTAACATCTCCTATGTGGAGCCTCCATTCTAGGGCTGATATTGAAGGAGGGGAGCTCAAGCCCGTAAGGATATCAGACCAGGCAAGTACCAATGGCAGGGCCCCCAAGGGGAGCATGGTGGATCAGGGAGACACAAGGAGATTAGGAGCACAGAGGAGGAGCCCCAAGTTCCTAGAGAGACCAGGTGGCCTTCAGAAGGGGCATGGCCTGAGTTGACTTGGAGAACCATGGGGGCTGGGAGTAGGGAAGGATATTCCAGACAAAGGGACAAAGGGGGTGGTGCTTGTGGGAGCAAGCAAAGGCGTGTGGGAGAGGACTTGCTTGGGGACATAGGCAGTGCCATGTGACTGGATCACCAGGTGGAGTAGGGGTGCTTGAGGAGATGGGTCTAGCGAGCTGAGAGGCCGGGGTCACCCCGGTGAGAAGCTTGGGCCCAACTTGGTTGGAGTGGGGAACCCTGGACCTCTGGGACTCTTCTGGGGGGAGGCAGTATTTGAGCTGCATCTTGAAGATTGGGTCGGATCTCTGAGGGAGAAGATAAAAGCTGATTATTTTTCCCCTTATAAAAGTGGTACAAGAAACATACTGGAAATTCAGAAACATGGTAAAAGGAAATTATCGTTATCATAAAATGAACAATAAGCTCCACCAACAAGTTATAATTTGCTTTCATTTTATTGAAGATCTTTCCAATCATTTTGACACACATTTATTATTAGTATTTTTGCTTTGTTTTGCCTTCTTGGTGAGTGTGCTACTTTTCTATTACTGCAATAATAGCATGAGGCAGGGAGTGAGGCCCCGGGGCTTTGCAGTGCAGAGTAAGAATAAGACTCATTTCTTCTGCAAATACGTCTTGAAGATGTCAGGTCCAGCTCTGGGGCAGGCTTTGTGTACTAGGCAAGAAAAGAGGAAAAGACATCATCTCTGCCCTTAAAACATTCCCAGATGAGGAGGGTAATAAGCCAATGAGCAGAAGTTTACAGCGTGCATCAGAGGTGTTCGGAGCTATGCTGCAAGAGCAGAGGAGAAAATCTTAACCCAGCTGTGAAGAGGGCATCACGGAGGACTTCATGGAGATGGTACCTATTGGGTTTTGACAGGTGGGTAGGAGTTAGGTAAAGTGGGAGGGGAACTGTAAGCAGGAAGAGTTAGGGGTCCTCAGAAAGAAAAGAAAAACAAACACAGCTTACTTGACATAAGAAAAGTCATGGTAGGCCCTCAGCCATCTTGTGAAAGAATGTAAGAACAGCCACTGTGAAGTCAGGACACAGCCCATCATACTCAGAAGTGAAGACTGACTGAGCTGACACACATTCTGAGTTATCTCTGCAGGATCTCAGCCTCTCTGAATGCTGAGAGAGCGGACCCACTGGAGCTGGAGACTAGGTGATGTTGAGCCTCGCAGCCCTCGGGATTCTGCCCCGGGCTTGGTCACCATCACATGACTTTGGCCCCAAGTCCATGCTGTATTCCCCCCTGCACAAGCCGCTTGGTGAATATGCACGCACCCTTAGTGTAAAAGACCCCCGGGATGCTGCTTTCCTTGTTGCAGGTAAAACCCTTCCTTTTCCTACCCTTGGGCTCAGCCATGTCTTTTGGCTCACCACCAAGAGCTGAACCCAGTTTTGGGCAACAGAGAGGGAGGGAAAGAAAATTCTAGATAGAGGGCATATCATAAGAAAAGACAGAGAGGAAAGAACCATTACTGTGAGTCTGGAGAGACCATCGTATTGCCAGGGCAGAAGCTGTGTCGGAGGGAATGGGAGGAGAGGTGGCGGTACAGTTCTGGCAGTGTAAGGAGCTAGACACACTGGATAAACCTCCCAGGGAAAACGGCTTAAATGCCCGATAAAATATAACTATCTTTGGAAGTGCATCTCTCAGCTGATGTTATAGGAAACTGTGAAATGACATGCAACTAAAGGGTAAGCCACTGTCAAGGCTGACTTGGGTCCTGAGAAATTTTACCACACCCTGGTGACACTGAGCTTCCCGCTCTGGTGATTGTGCAGGTTGAGGTGACAAAAGATGAAGCCTTGGACTCCCTCCAAAGTGGGGGTTCTAGTAGGATACACCTTCATGAAAATGGAATCCAAAGGCTTCACCCTTCATAAGGGTTAAAGGGAAATAAACTCACTTGCCAGTTTTGATATTGGCACTTGGTGGGTTAAAAAAAAATTGCTCTGGGGGTGCCTGGCTGGCTTAGTCAGTAGAGCACATGACATTACTCTTGGTCGTGGGGTTGTGAGTTCAAGTCCCATGTTGGGCGTGGAACCTACTTAACAAAAATTCCTTTGAAAGTGATCAACCACAGGTTGCCCCCACACCCATCTTTGGCCCAAATTCATACCACCCAAGTGGTCCAAAAACTCGAAATGGTAGAATTTAGTTTAAGGTAGTTGGGGGTGCCCCAAGGTGACTAGCAGAAGCAAAAATAAATCTTTTCAAGAGGAACACAGCTTCAACCAGGACTTAACCGAATTCCCAGGCAAGGGGTCAAGGAAAATGAACAGCTCATAATCTGCAACCCCAAAACTCATAAGAAAACAAGGTTCCATGAGTGAAAACTGACAGAAAAGCAAGCAGCAGAATTAGACCCAGGAGGTCTTTCGCAGCCAAAACAACCAGACACAGAGTAAAATAATATGTTTAAAGAAATAAAAACTATGCTGAAGTGCTTGGGTGGCTCAGTGGGTTAAGCCTCTGCCTTCGGCTCAGGTCATGATCTCAGAGTCCTGGGATTGAGCCCTGCTTCTCCCTCTCTCTGCCTGCCTCTCTGCCTACCTGTGATCTCTCTCTTTGTCAAATAAATAAATAAAACCTTAAAAAAAGTAAAAACTACCTTGAATATGAACGAAGAGCAGTAGACTATACAGAATGAGCAAGCAAATTTGAGAGGGAGCAGAAGAAAACTTCCAGAAATGAAAAATACACTTAAAATAAAAAATTTAACCAAAAGACTTAACATAGCATACACACAGCTGATTAGGGAATTAGATAAATCGATCTCTCCAGAAACCAAAGAGATGGGAAGTTGAAGATGAAGAGGTGAAGACAGAGAGAAGGGCTAGCATGTGTGCAGTCAGAGTAGTAGGGGAACCAAGAAAAATGAGGGAAAGGCAATTATTTTCTTATATTTGTGGAAAAACTTCCAAATGATTGAACACCAACCTCCAGATTTAGGAATCACAATGAATCCCAACCAGGAAAAAATAAAATAAAAAGCAATCCATAACTAAATACATCATAGAAAAATTGCAGAACCCTCAAGTCAAAGATCTCAGAAGCAGCCGGAAGTAAAAGGTTCATCTCCCAGAACCTGCAAACTGATTTCTCAAAGCATTGATGGAGCCAGGTGGCAGTGGAATATTGATGTTACCATTGCTGCACTCAGATGAAGTAACAGACACTCTGGAATTCTGCATACAGTGCAAACAAGAAAGAGGATAAATTGAAGTTGTTTTTTTTTCCAAGCAAAAACTAGAAGAGCTCACCACTAACAAACTCTTACTAAAGAAATGATAAAAGCTCTTCTTTTTTTTTTTTTTTTTAAGATTTCATTTATTTATTTGTCAGAGAGAGCGAGAGCACAGGAAGTAGGGGCAGCAGGCAGAGGGAGAAGCAGATTCCCTACTGAGCAGGGGGCTCGATGTGGGATTTGATTCCAGGACCCTGGGATCATGACCTGAGCTGAAGGCAGATGCTTAACTGACTGAACCACCCAGGAGCCCCAAGGCTATTAAAACAACAACAACAACAACAAAAAAAAACGTAGGGCGCCTGGGTGGCTCAGTGGGTTAAAGCCTCTGCCTTCAGCTCAGGTCATGATCTCAGGGTCCTGGGATCGAGGCCCGCATCGGGCTCTCTGCTCAGCGGGGAGCCTGCTTCCTCCTCTCTCTCTCTCTGCCTGCCTCTCTGCCTACTTGTGATCTCTCTCTGTGGCAAATAAATAAATAAAAATCTTTAAAAAAAA
>PITA01012817.1:0-60163 GCA_004023965.1 Spilogale gracilis | reverse complement strand
AAAAAAAAAAAAAAAAAAAAAAAAAAAAAAAAAATCTTAAAAAAAAATAAAGAAAAGAAAAGAAACTGAACTTCCAAAAAGAAGTTACTGATTTAAGCTCACATAGCTGGTAAAAGATTGGGAAATAACAGGGTCCAAGCCCAGAGCACTTTTCCCACTCTATTAAAATAATTTTGTCAAATGTACTTCAAACTCAATTAGTGCCTGTAAACCTATTTGCTAGGTTATTTGGTGTATTTATCACAGTTAGGAACCCCATCTTCTATATGCGCTATACCCTGTAATCTCTTTTGCGACGGCATTTACTGCACTGACCTGAAACAATCTATGTGCCAGTCTCCACTACAAGGCCATGGGCTCTCGGTGGGTAAAGGATAAAGACTATGCTTTATTTACCTTTTGTTTTCACTCCTGCCATGGTGCTTGGCATGAATTTGCCACTTAATAAATGTTTGCTGAATAAATACATAAATTGCTACATCAAATACTACCAAAAAGAGAATACTTTTTCCCTTTGGGATAGTTTATGTTAATTAAGCAAATATTTACTTTCCTTTGTGTGATGAAGCACTACATGTTAATATATTCTCTTATTTTGATAAAACAGATTTAAACATGCTGTCCTACAAGTAAATAGTTTGGGCTATAGTTGAAATCTATACCATATAGCAAACATTCAAAAAACTCTTTCTCACCTGTACACTTTTAGTTTTTTAAAAAAGATTTATTTATTTATTTATTTATTTGAGAGAGAGTGTAAGCACACATAAGTGGGAAGAGGGGCAGCGGAAAAGAATCTCAAGAAGACTCCCTGCTGAGTGTGGAGCCCGCCATGGCCATGGGACTCAATCCCACAAACCATGAGATCATGACCTAAACCAAAACCAAGAGCCAGATGCTCAACCAACTGAGCCACCCAGGCACCCTACCCTCACCCTTTTTAAAAAACTCTATTTTCTTGCTTTGATTTTAAAGAAGAGGATGATAAAAACATAGAGAAATATCTCAGTGCCAATAATTAAGATTCCTTAGTTGGTTATGAAGTATACCTTCATGTTTATTCTGAAATGAGAATTAATATATTCTTTTCCTTGCCTTTTCTTTCTGTCTACTGTGCTATAGTGCTAAGTATGACATGAAAGTACAAATAGAAGTAAGAGATATTATGGTCATCTCTCTTGAGAGCCATTCATAAAGACCCAACTTTATCTACAAACAACACGACATGAGATCTGGGATTTGCTTCAGAATACTCTGGGAAGGAGTGGGAGGAATGCGTAAGGATATAGATGAAACAAGATTGGCCTTGGGGTGATAATATTGAAGCTGGGTATGGGTACAGGGGAGTTCATTATAGCACTTTCTTTACTATGACCATGTATGCAATTTACAATAATAAAGAAAATTTTCTTTAAAAGGCAAGCTGACAATAACTAGCTCCTCTCCTTTCAGTGCAGGTGATTAGTTGTCTATAGTCTGTCTTCTCTGCTAGATTAACTATTTCCTCAAGACAGGGACTAGAACTACCCTGTGGTATACTCCCAATGCCTACTACAGGGCCTACACAAAGGATAAGCACAAAGGAAATGTTTGGTAGATGAGTACAGAGGTTAATGATGTTGCCTCTTAAAGAGCAGAGCAGATGAAACTTTCTCCTATTTTCTGACTATCTGATACTGGGCTTCAAAGATAGTTCTATGTATCTCTTTTCTGGGGTTGATTAGAGCCAAGATAACGATCAGCTTCCTACTTTTCACCTTCTAATATAACAGCCCTACAGAAAGTAGTTAAGCAATACTTCAAGAAATTCTATGTGAGGGTGCCTGGGTGGCTCAGTCCTTAAGCATCTCCTTCAGCTCAGGTCCAAGATCTGGCTGCTCAGCGGGGAGCCTGCTTTTCCCTCTCTCACTCCCCCTGCTTGTGTTCCCTCTCTGTGTTTCTCTCTGTCAAATAAATAAATAAAAACTTAAAAAAAAAAATCCATGGGAAGGTAAGTCAGGGTACTTCCCCCTCACAGATTGATTTTAGCTCCAGTTAGGATGATCACAGAGCCCCTAGTAAACACAGATTCCTTTTCCTCCCTTCTCTTCTACCACACACCGGAAGGTACTCTTGGAATGTTAGGGCATATTTTTCAACCCAAGGGAGGAGAACTGGATTTATTTTGTCTTGCTTAAGATGATCCTACCTGAGCTAAACAAAAGAATGCCAGCCATACAAAGAAGGGAATTTCAATAGCAGGTTTAAAATAGAAACATGCATAAATAACTTATCCTTGAAAAATACTTAAGTGAGAACAATACCTGAAAAATGTGTGATGCTCTACACAGACTTTCCATAATTTCTTGGCGGCTCGGTAACTGGGAAGTTTGAATCCAATGGTACTCTCATATTGCTCTTGCTATAAAAACGCAAACAAACATGAAACGTGATTATTTGACTAAGTAATCCAGTACCAGAGAAATATGCTGTTACAGAAGACTACATTATAAATGAAAAGAATGTTACTACTAGTCTAAAAAACTGAAATTTTTCAGTTGAAATCAAAACTTTTCATTTGAATTTTTTTTCCTACTTACCAAAAGAGATCTATTCACTTAAGGTGGGTTTTTCCACAACAAAGAAGCTAGGGAATGCATCTTATATTATTTATGCATCTTATTTTGTTCAGAACCCACCCCCACTACAGACACACACCACACATACACATACATGATACATTTTTCTGAGACATAATTAAGTGACCTTTTGACTATCTGGACATTCCTCTTCCTTGGTCACTGTCTACATTTGGGATATTTGACTACAATATGATCAGGGAATGGGATAACATTATTCCTCCAATCAATCAGTATTATTACACAATTGTTTTTAGTAATAGGAGCTAAAGATTTTGGCTCAAACCAGATTCCTGAATTATTAAATGTTTTCTCTTTTTTTCTTTGACTCACCACTAATTTATGTGGAGACCTCTCTGGCTGAAGCAAATCATAACCTGCCAAGGATACAAGAAACACTGCTAGTCTTTTGCCTCTTTGTTTCTACTGTAAGCACACTTAATAAGATAGAAAAGAAACTGACATTTGTATTTCGTGCTTATTATTACCAATAATACTATGATTAGATAGTATCATCTATATATTTGCACATGAAGAAACTAAGATGATCAGAGAAGTTATTTGGTCAGTCTCATAGCTATCAAGTGGCAGAACCAGATTTTCATGGTTTCTACCATGCTGCTGCTGTATCATCCTCTGTAGACATAACACTGCACATCCCTCTGCCTTTGGCTCAGGTCATAATCTCAGGGTCCTGGGATCGAGTCCCACATTGGGCTCTCTGCTCAGCGGGGAGCCTGCTTCCCCCTTTCTCTGCCTGCCTCTCTGCCTATTTGTGATCTCTCTCTCTGTCAAATAAATAAATAAAATCTTTTAAAAAAAGAATTATGTGTTTTAGTATCATACAGTTGACATTCAAAAAAACTAAGGACTTCCTTTTATCATACGTGTGTGTGTGTAAATTTTCTGCCTTCCCACATCCAAATGTTAAGATTGGTTAGGGATGAACTCTTTTATTCACTATTATATTCCTAGACCCTAGAATAGTGCCTGGCACAAAGAAAGCCCTCAATCAATAAATATTTGGTGACTGAATGCCTCTTAGATATGAAACTTTTGAGGGAAGACATGGACGACTCCTTGCTAGGCACAGGTAAATAATAATGATATAAAATAAATGCTTCATTGAGCTTATCCAAGATTTTAAAGGCTGCACATCCAGTACTTCCAAACTAAAATAACAAGTCATTTTCCGCCAGCAGATGGTGACACACACACACACACACACACACACACACACACAAAAGCCACATTACATTCGTGCATTTCTTCCTTGTTTAGAGCTTTTACAACTGTCATCTCATTTGATCTTCAAATCAACCCTGACAGAGAAGGTACTGTACCACTCAAATGATAAGGAAGCTGAGCCCTAGATCTGTCCTGGGTATTTTGCTTAGTAATGGCAGCTGTGGAGTAGGAGCTAGAACTTTATTAAATTCCTACTTAAATAATTTTCTGTTGAGCCATGATGGCTCCTTAATGTAAATGTTAAGTTTTATCAGCAGCAGTATGTCCTATATATTGAACACCAACTAATAACTGAGTTGTCTGGATGAGTTGAATATCCAGCTCTATTAAAAAGCTAGAACTTGACCTAGAATACATTCTTAATAACCACTAGAAGCTACACATATAAATAAATCTTAATTGCATGAGGTAAGGTGTTTGTGGTATAAAACATGAGTACTTAACCTCATGACTTTAAAGTATCATGCTCTTAATTTATAAATATTTATAAATATTTTTCCATCAGGATTTTACCCGGAGTAAACAAGGAACAAGTTTATCGATCCAAGATTCACTTTTGGCCATGGTGTATTTACTTACATAGAGAGAAATGCCCAGAAGAACAGCAGTAAGGAAGACAAGGAGTATTATGGGGCTGATTAATTTAGAAAACCAAATGACCAGCTCTTGAACAGTTAGCTACAGAGAAAAGTCTTAGATAACACAATAAGAAAAACAATAATGAAGAGATGTTTCCTTGAGGTGGCTACCCGGTGGCCCGCCGGATCGTGCGTGTGTGTGTGTGTGTATACCCAGTAAAAAAAAAGAGAGATGTTTCCAAACGGTCCATGCTTGATTCAGGAGGAAAGAAGCATGAATGCTGTACCTCTCCAGGACGGATCTTGATGAAAAAGCTGCTACGTTTGTAAGAAATCTTCAGCACTTTGGGCCAAGGAAAGCGGTTAATTCTCAGCTTATCTTTATAAACCAGAAGGCCACTAGAGCAGACACCTAGGATGATATCCACTCCTTCCAAGTCCTGAAGAAGAAAAGTGTTAGCAGTTCAGTCTTCAGCAAAGTGCTCAGCACACAGGTTGACTATTATTTGATAATCTGAAGATACCGATAATCAAAACACTTACAAAGCATACATTAAAAAGTAAAGCTTAACCTTACAATCATAATCCATGGGACTATTGAGTCCATGTAAAAATGCTACCACACTACTGTAAGTGACATCTGCTTTTCTCTTGTCCAAGAAACATGGAAGTACACATCTTACCAACTGGAGGAACCAACTCCTAGAAGGAGCAATGCAGCCACCACTGCCACCCCTCAGAGCCACTGTGAAATATCACGGTGACTGCACCTCATCTAACATTACAACACTTCTCCCATAAAATTGAGCCTCTGAATCCTCCAAAAAAGGTGTTCCTTAATAATCCAAAAAGAGACACTCATCTGCTTTTACCATGCCTGTCTGAATATAAAAATTCTAGGATAAATATTCATGTTTTCATTTTGGTCTCCCAGTTCTAAAATACTCAAACCTGTCACTATCAGAGTCAGTAAATAATTACTATGATGACTATAGTAGCTAACTATGTCCTACACATGTAGGTTTAAGTCCACAGACCACATGATTTCTGGAGGCTAGGGCTGAGGACTATGTCTACTACCATATATGCATGCACAATCATAATTTTTTTATGATAATGTGGTCATTCATCCAAAAATCATAAGGAGTTGACTCTATTCCTATATAAACTCAGTATGGATCTCAGACTCTTGTAATTATTGATGTTAAGTACATTAAATTAGAAATATTATCCCAAAGTCAAGATAGTACAAGATAAAGCCAAATTTCTATGCCTCCTTAGTAATTTTTTTAAAGATTTTATTTATTTATTTGACAGAGAGAGATCACAAGTAGGCAGAGAGGCAGGCAGAGAGAGCAGAGGAAACAGGCTCCCTGCTGAGCAGAGAGCCTGATGTGGGCTTCGATCCCAGGACCCTGAGATCATGACCTGAGCTGAAAGCAGAGGCTTTAATCCACTGAGCCACCCAGGCACCCTCCTTAGTAATTTTAAAAAATTAAATATATAATACTAATCCTCCTTGTCTGCAAATAAGGAAAATAAGTTTCATCTGAGTAAATCTCTACTATTTAGACAGGTAATCAAAACACAGAGTTAAATGTTTCTTGACTATTCCTTTCCCCAAAGTGAGTATAGAGAAACATGTTAGTGCCCAGTGTGTTATGTACAAACGCAACTGAGAAGTAAAAAGTATTAACAGCTCTAACTTGATGACTATATAGCTGAGAATTTCCCAGAAGATGCCCTCTTAAGTTCTTAAAGCCTATGGGTACAACTATATCTCTCTCTTAATTATATGTTTTGGAGAAACAATTTGCTTTACAACATTTAGATAAGGAACATGCTGATTGACTTCTTCATCTATTCCTGGTAATTACTGCATCGACAAAGCCTACAGCAGGAATTGAGAAGCAAAACCAAACAATTTCACTTCCAATCTTTCTACTATCTACTTTACAGATTCACAGATGCAATCAGACCAAAACAATTCAGAGCAACATTTTAAGAAAAAACACTAACATGCAATTAAATTTTATTAGATTTAACAGAATCTAAAGAAGGAAGAATCTTCAGGTATCAACTATTCAGGGTGGGAGACAGAATGCTCACTAGGATAGGTAGAATAATCCCTTGGTAGGAATTCAGAAAAAGAACATTCAACCATCTGGTGTGTGACTGGATTAACGGGATCTTTCATGCTGTAGGCCCGAAATAATTACTATGATAGCCAGAGGCCCATTCCATCTTAGAAAAGCTCTGACCGTGAGGCAATTTGTCAAACTATGCTGAATAGTATTTCCCTGTAATTTCCATTTTACTAGCTCTAGTTTTATATCTGGTACCATAGTAAAAATACTCTACTTCACACAGCAATTGTTCTAATACGCAAAGACAAGTTTTATGTTGTCCCTAAACTTTCTCTTCTATGGGCTAAGGATCCCTAATCCTTTGCTTTCTCACTGGATGCGGTTTTTGAGTCCCCTCATCACACACCCTAGTTAAGCTCCTCTAAATGAACCCAACACATACACCATGGCCACCCCCGGCCACTTCAGGAGGTGAAGATGAGAGAAGTCAAGCAACTTCCCTTAAGTTCATCCTGCTAGGTTGTACTAGGCAGAACTAGGATTAAGGTGCAAGTTTCCAATCCCCTAACCCAGTAATTTCCAAATGAACCACTGTGGTTCATTCCATGTGCATTAGAATCACCCAGAAAGCTTGTGAAATCAGATTGCTATGCTCCACCTACAACATTTCTGATTCAGTAAGTCTGGGATGGGGCCTGAAATGTGCATTTCTTTTTTCTTTTTTTCATTAGAGATTTTATTTATGTATTTGACAGAGAGCGAGAGCAGGAGAACACAAGCAGAGGGAGAGAGAGAGAAGCATGCTCTCTGCTGAGCAGGGAGCCTGATGCCAGACCCAGTCCCAGAACCTTAGGACCATGACCTGAGCTGAAGGCAGACAGCTCAACCAACTGAGCCACCCAGGCACCCCTAAAATGTGCATTGCTTTCTTTCTTTCTTTCTTTTTTTTTTTTTGCTTGTCTTTTAGTTTTATTAGCATTAGAGAATGGGAGAGGGATGGCATTTCCAACAAGTTCCTGGATGATGCTAAATGCTGGTTAGGAGACCACACTTTTAAGAACCACTACCTTAGGCCAATCGATGGTTCTCAGATTCAGGTGTGAATGAGAGTAATTTCACATGTTCATTCAGCTTGGAGTAATTCAGTAAATCTGGAAGGACCCTGAGAATCTGTATACTTAATAAATGCCCCAGTGACTCTGATATAGGTGATGTTAGTTGTGAAACATGCCTTGCTGCTACTCTATATTTTCAAATGCATCTGCATTTTAGGAAAAGAGTACTTATTTTGCTCTAGGTAAAATATCTTTGATCCTTACAGGGGCTTCAACGTGAAATTTCATTCTGACAGTGGAACTGCAAAGGGGCAATCAAATTATACACTTAAAATTCTAACAAAAACTATTTCTTTTGACTATTTTATAATACCCCCAGATAAAAGTTGGCAACAAGTATTATATGACCCAGGTCTGATACATGTATATTAATAAAGGCCAAAGATATCATTCATTACCTTTGCTTTATGAAGGTCAACACCATACATAGATAACTTTTTGGCATTTTCAAGAAATTCCAGATCAGCTTGAGCTGGAGTCATGGACCTTTGGTAGAATAAAAATTAGAAATTCAGCATCACCATGCCAACTTTACAATAACATTTGTATATTAGCTGAATTTTACATAAACACACACACACACAAAATATATATATATACATAAACACACAAATATATATATATGCACATACCAAGACGTATACGGATATAATTCATAGTCCTAAAAGTAAAATATTAGGGAAAAGGATTCTTACCACTAGCTGTGTCTAAATCACTGAAATATGTCTTAATGAAAAGAAATCTTGGAGAAAAACAAAGTCATCAAAAAACTATTAGAAAAAAAGGTTTTAAAAAACATCCTGCTAAACAATATCCTTACCTTAAAGCAGCCTTTTTCTCTAACACACACAATCTCCTCCCACTAATTTTTCTTGCCAAGGAGGTGACCAAATTAAATCCTCTAAGGGCATGGTACAATTTACTATATCCTCTTAGCTGACTTTTTCTTTCCATCCTTCTGAATTATTATGGAAATTAAACAGGAGGGCAGCTGAAGTTACTTAACTGGAGACTCTTAATGGGGGCAGGCTTGATGAAAAGAAATCTTCTGGTAACAGATGGTGTCCTGCCCACTAATCTAAACAAAATAAATTGGTTAATAGAAGCATGTAGATAATGGGACTGCTTTCTCTGTTATTAAGATGTCTTCATTACTAGGCATATAATGAATTAGATTTGTTTGAAAACAATCAGTCTCACTGTCTAAATGCTCACTGTGGTAGTCCTTCCTTCTTCTTTATAACGTTCCCCACTTTTGAGAAGTGCTCATGACCTCTTATGTTGAGCTCTGAAGAAAAAGATATCACTCCTAGTGCTGCACAATTCAGGCCAATCAAATCTAACTTCATACTAACAATAATGTGGCCACATCCCCAAAGAAAAATGGTGTAAATGCCTGTTTCCCAGAGGACTGCCTTAAACTAAACAAAGCAGCAGTGGCTTATTCATTTAACAGAAAAAAAGTCTCTTCTAAACCATCTGTCTTTACCCTCATTAAAAAGAATAAAAGTTTCCTTGGAAAAACAACCAAAATCTCAGGAGACAGATTTGCTCATGACTCGGCCTCCCCAAATAAACTTTCTTTTCTATAAGCATTAAATCATCACACCTGAGTTCTATTTAGTAGATCTAAACTTGAACAAACACCAAAAAAGGAGAATGGGAAAATTAACACATATGCAAGTCTGTGTATTCTAGTCACTAAAAACATCTCAGGAATGGGGCACCTGCGTGACTCAGACAGTTGAGCCACCAATTCTTGGTTTTAGCTCAGGTCACCATCTCATGGTCCTGGGACTGAGCCCCATGATGGGTTCTGCCCTTAGCGTTGAGTAAGCTTGGGATTCTCACTCTGCCTCTGCCCCTTCTTTCTCTCTCTCTTTCAAATAAATAAAATCTTTTTAAAAAAGCATCTCAAGAAAGTTTTATAAGTTTTTTTTCTCTACATAAAGTTATATACTTTTCTAGTTAAGGTTACTTCCAATCACTTTACAGGTTTTGTTGTTACTATTATCAATGGCTTCAATTTTAGGATTTTGAAGGTGGAATGGAGCTTGAAGATTACACAATCCAACACTTTGATTTTGCTGATGAAGAAATAAGGCCCTGAAGGATCACACAGTCATGCGCAAGTTGTGACTCTTAAGTTTAAGGCAGCAGGCGTGAGTCAGGACTTTGAGTCACATTACACAAGATGGATATCATGCCTCCTGCACCTAAGAGACACCTGGTTGGTGTCTCCCTCAGTCTCCTAACTATAAAGTAGGATCCATGATAATGCCTAATTCCAGAGACTAGGATAGGCAATGACTTTTTTATCCTTGCTGAACAAATGAATGTGACTAAGTAGGATAAAATAAGATAATGGTTGTGAAACTGCTCCGTAAAATATAAAAGTTTATTATTGCAACTTTAGGGTTTTTAAAAATTTTTTTTTAAATTTATTTATTTGACAGCAACAGCATGTGTGAGCAGAGGCAGTAAGGGCAAAGGGAGAAGAGAGAATCCCAAGCAGACTCACTACTGAGCGCAGAACTGACTCAGGGATCAATACTATGATCCTGAGATCATGATCGGAGCCAAAATCAAGGGTCACTCATTCAACCAACTGAGCCACCCAGGCACCCCTGAAACTAAGTTTCTGATGATAGTACAGTGGGACATCTGTACACAATTCACAAAAGAGAAAAATTTTGATCATCTGAACTCGAAGACAGATTCTAAAACACTAAATGAGGCAATCATGACAAAATCTTTTCTATAGTTATTCCTCCAACTCTAAAGGACATTAATGACATCAATTTAGATACAGTTTTAAGCTTCAAACTATGTATTTAAATGCTTCTCTAAGTAAGCATGCTTTAAAATTGTGTTAAGAGCAGAAGCACCTGACTGGTTTAATTGGAAGAGCATGCAACTCTTGATCTTGGGGTCATTAGTTCAAGCCCCACCTTGGATGGAGATTACTTAAATAGCTATACATTTTAAATACATACATACATACATACATACATACATACATACATACAGAAGATTGTATTAAGGGTAGGTAGTAAGATCTTTAACTTTAAAACCATGAATTTCCTTGTTAATTGAAAATAATATTTATATTTGAAGTTTAGGCCTGATGTTTGAAACATACTTAATCTTAGAAGATATCTACAATGCAAATCATTTTTTCCTCAACCATCTGAGAGCAAACTATCAACCTGATGACCCATTACTCCCAACACTTCAATGTGTAATTCCTAAAAACAAGGACATTCTCCTATAACCTCAATACAACCACCAAAAGTGGGGAATAATTATTAATACACTACTGCTATCTAATCCTCAGAGCCCACTCAAGTTTAGCCAGTTGTTTAAAAAAATGTCCTGTACAGGGGCGCCTGGGTGGCTCAGTTGGTTAAATGACTGCTTTTGGCTCAGGTCATGATCTCAGAGACCTGGGATCGAGCCCCACATTGGGTTCACTGCTTGGCAGGAAGCCTGCTTCTCCCTCTCTCATTTCCCCTGCTTGTATTTCCTCTCTAGCTGTATTTCTCTCTGTCAAATAAATAAATAAAATCTTTTAAAAAATAATGTCCTGTACAGTAGAAAGGCCCAGTTTAGGGCGCCTGGGTGGCTCAGTGGGTTAAAGCCTCCGCTTTTGGCTCAGGTCATGATCTCAGAGTCCTGGGATCGAGGCCCACATCAGGCTCTCTGCTCAGCAGGGAGCCTGCTTCCTCCTCTCTCTCTGCCTGCCTCTCTGCCTACTTGTGATCTCTGTCAAATAAATAAATAAAATCTTTAAAAAAAGCAAAGAAAAGAAAAGAAAGGACCAGTTTAGTTAGCATCATTAGTTTCATTTAGTTCATGTCTCTGGTCTTCTTCACTCTGGAGCAGTTCCTTAATCTTTCCTTGACTTTCATAATCTTGACCTTTTGAGGATTACAGGCCAGTCAGTCTATAGACTACACCTCAGTTTGGGTCTGATGCTTCTTCATGAGTTCATTCAGGTTTTGCATCTTTGAGAGCAATAGCACAGATGTGGCTCCATGTTCTCCCTGCATCCAACTAGGTAGGTGGTAGGTACACAATTTCAATTTGTCCCTTCGTGGATGATGTTCGTTTTGATCACTGCTGTCTGTCAGGCTTCTCTTCTGTGAAATTCCTCTTTACCTTTTTATAATTAATAACCACTTTGTGGATGATTTTTATAATCAGAAAATGTTTCCTGAAACAACCACCGCACACGGATGGCTTCCCCCTGATGCAGCCCTTACCCTCACAACGATGCCCTTCTCAGTCTGCTGTGCCTCTAATAACTACCACCACAGGACCACACATGAATACCCTCTTTGCACTCTCTGACTCCTCATGCCAGGCTGGCCCCCTACCCATGAATATTCTATCCACCCTGCTTACACCCCAATATCCCCAACCAGAATGTCTCTCTGCATGGATGACTATCTCACTCTACCCTACCTAAAGGCAAAACAAAATTGTTTCAGGAAGCTTTTTCTGAATATAAAAATCATACACATTTATTGTATAAGCCCATGGAGGGGGAAGAGAATCTCTCATAATCTCCTTACCCACTGAACTGTACATGTAAATATAACACAAATATTTTACAAATTTAATACAAATTAAATTTAAATTATTTGCAACTTAAAATTTTAAAGAGCATAGTTTCTCCTAGATTTTCCAAGATTCTTAAGGAATAATAAACTAGCTGGGAGGAGGTTGGATATCTCTAAGCCATTAAGAATTTATTCAGTACCACCTAATAACTTATTACTTGAAAGCTTACAAAAGTATCTAACCAGAGAGCTCTGGCACTGGTTAACTCTTGCTCATTAAAAAAAGAAGTTAAAACAAAGTTTCTCTGTATTTATTTTGAGCAAGTGAGGTCCGGATACAGAGCCATGCAGTGAGTTCCAATGTTATGTGACAGCCTTTTAATAATGTTTGTTACATCTCCTAATTAAGGACTGAGATTTCAAATAATTAGGGGACAACTGACAAGTTTACATACTTTCCTACTACCCGTAAATAGAGAGCAATTAATTTTAAAGCTTGATTTGCTAGTATAAATTTACGGTGTTAATTATAACTTCAAAGTCTCTGGGCAAAGGGCCATTAACTAAGGGTTCCATGTACGTAGGCGGTCTTCTATTTATCTGAGAACAGGGTGGTATTTGCTTGTACTTTTCAGTGCATAGTAAAATGCTTCTGCCTCAGCAGAAGTTTCCCTGGATTAGTTAAACACCCATGTTGTTGGACATAATTAAATTTTCCATTTGGCTTTCTGTTTATAAATGGTGCCAATCTTCCCAAAAGAAGTAAATTCCAAGATGTCAGACCTCTACATTTTCCAGTCATGAAGATCCATTAATGCTTAATTTCTATCCATATACCTAACAGAATTTCAACTGGACCTTATCCACCTGTCTTTTGAGATCATTCCACTTACTCAGGTTTAAATTCTGTTAAGTTCCAAAAAGTAGTTCTCTAAACCCAGATTCACATCCATCACTTATAAAATGAGGTTAAGAGTTATTATCCTAGCAAATACTCTCACTATATACTAGTCACTAAGTGAAGCGCTTCATATTTTAATAATCACAAAATTCACATCATTACCCTTATTTTTCAGATGAGACAACTGAAGCTTAGAGAGCTTACGTGATTTACTAAGAGTCAAAAAGTTAATAAGGAATGGAGGAAAGTTAGACAGGCTGATTCCACAGCCCAGCTTCTTTCTTACTGCCTAGCTCAGTGGTTCTCAAACTTTTTGACCTTAGGATCCCTTCATTCTCTTAACAATTACTGAGGTCTCCAAAGAGCTGTTCTTTATGTGGGTTATATCTATCAATACTTACTATGTTAGAAATTAAAACTAAGAAAATTTTTAAATATTTGTTTTAAATCCTTAAAGAACAACAAGCTCATATTTTAATATTCATAACTTTTTGGTATGAAAAATAACAGCATTTCCCCAAAATGTAGTGTAAAAAAAAGTAACACTATTTCACATATCTACAATTTTTTTAAATATTGAGTTTAGGGCACCTGGGTGGCTCAGTGGGTTAAGCCTCTGCCTTCAGCTCAGGTCATAATCTCAGGGTCCTGGGATCGAGGCCCGCATCGGGCTCTCTGCTCAGCAGGGAGCCTGTTTCCTCCTCTCTCTGCCTGCCTCTCTGCCTACTTGTGATCTCTCTCTGTGTGAAATATATAAATAAAATCTTTAAAAAAATAAATATTGAATTTAGAAGATAGCTGGATTCTCCTAATTCAGACTAATAACATAACTCAGCATGCTACAAACTCAAGGCCAACATCAGATATTCACATTAATAAGCTAAGGCAGCTTATAAAATGTAGTGTTAGCAAGTCCCTCAAATAATCACTGGATGTATAATAAGAAGAAACACAAATTATTCTGTCACTTTAATATTAGCTGACACTTACTGAATTCTGACAATGTGTAAGACACTGTATTAAGTTTTTCCACAGGGACGCCTGGGTGGCTCAGTCAGTTAAGTGTCTGCGCTTTAGCCCAGGTCATGATCCCAGGATCCTGGGACTGAGCACCACATCAGGCTCCCTGCTCAGCGGGAAGCCTGCTTCTCCTACTGCCTCTCTCCCTGACAAATAAATAAACAAAATCTTAAAAAAAAAGTTCTTCCACATAATACCTTTTCTAATCCTATCCACCACCATATTTGCCTCTGAGTAAGTAAGTTCCATCAGAGACATACGGAACCTGAGGCCAACACAGGTTAAGTGAATAACTCAAAGTCATAATGCCAGGACCAAGCAAAGCCAAGATCTCAACCCAGCTCAGTCTGGACATATGCCCTTGCTTTTGATCACTTTGTTATGACACCTCCCAACATCACCAATTATTTCCATGGAAAAAATCACTGAACTCAATAAAGACTTTTCAAAATACCCTCATGGGGTTCATGGGTCCTCGGAGTCTATCCAAGCACGCCCATCCTAAGAACCCCTGCTTTAAGGATCTTAAAGTACCTAATACAGCATAACAAGTTTAAAATCTGAAAAAAAAAAAAAGGTAAAGCAACAATAGTTAACATTTATTGAGCACCTACTATGTGCCATATACAGTGCTTAGTGTTTTACATCTATTACCTCATGTAGTTTTCATCCTGCAACACAAGCCCTGTTACTATGATGAGAAAACAGGTTCAGAAGGCTTAAGTGACTTGCTCAAAGTCAAACAGCAGAGGGTCTTGAGCTGACTCTACAGCACCACATCCCCTCTAAGGCAAACACTGAATCAAAACCAGGCCAATGGTTTAAACTTTTTGCCAAAACAAACACAGAAAAAAAACCTGGAGACACATTTACCTGTATGACTTATGCAGTTCCATGACCTTCTCTTCAAGTTCCTTGGTCTGATTTGGGGCCAGTTTAAAATCACTAACATAATCGGCACCATGAAGTTCTGGGTCATAGTCTCCCAGCTCAGACTGGATGGTGTAAGAACCTAATAATGCTAAGGTTGCAAAGGAACAGGGCAGACGTCCTGTAACTATGTCCTGTCGAAGCTGAAGGCATAAATAATATCTACAGCCAAAAGAGAAAAAATAATACCACTTTAGCAACAACAAAAACAAAATACAGAGAAAGAAGAAGAAAAGGGGAGTGAAAGGGGGGGAGGAAGGAGAAAAACAAGAGAGATTAAATAAATATGAAATAATACTAATAACTGTTCAATCTAGGTAGTGGCTATATGATTCATCATACTATTATTTTTTCTTTTCTGTGTGTTTAAGATTTTTCCATGTAAAACATTAAAAAACAACAACAACCCTGTAACCATGTTGAACTCATGTTTGGAAGGCAATTTAGAAAGAGGAAGCTGCTAAGACAGTAGATCTTAGCAAGGAAAAATGTTTTTGTGATTATGTATGGTGATGGTTTTGAACTAGATTCACTGTGGTAATCATTTCATAATATATGCAGATATTGAAACATTATGTTGTACCCCTGAAATTAATACAATGGGATAGGTCATTTATACCTCAATAATAAAAAAAGGAAGAAAGAAAAGAGGTGAAGTTGGGAAAAGACTGAAGGAGGTAAAGAAAATAATATTTTATTGAGCACATTAAGTACCATATACACATAAATTATCTCATGTAACTTTCATGAAAAAACCTGTGAAGCAGGTATCATTACGAGATTACAGATAGGGAGACAGCTTCAATGACTAAGCCTGCTCTATGTCATATGGTAACAAAGGCTGTTTGGTTCCAAAACTGGACTCTCTCTATCGTACTGCCTTGCCAAATGTACAGATACTGTACTTCATATATAAAGATGACATTATTGACACATTTTTACTAGGGTATGAACAGTTTCAGTTCTTTTCCCTTCAAGATGGACTGAGTTTCATATAGCTTTCCACACACTATCATCTTGCAAGACTGATTCCACCCATGTGCTAAATTATTGGGAATTCAGCGGGGGTTAAAACTATTCTGTAGAACAAACTGAGTGCCCCTACATCTGTTAGTCACTCACCTCTGTCAGTATTATGTTTTCATCTATGATCCTGACCTCCTTAGCACTTTTTCTAGCTGAGTTGACGAATACAGACTGTTTTACCAAACAGGAAGGCTGGGAGATGTGATGAAATTGAAAATTCTTATATTGATTAGAATTATATCCTTGGTTGATCATAAGATGTTGACTAATGTAGGCATCAACAATCACTTTTGCTATCTATGATTAGTCACTATAGACATGTTTTTTTTTTTTTTAAAAAAGAGGAATGCCAATCAAATCACAAGAACTTTAAACTCCTCTCAAATGTAGGTAATTAGCAAAAAGTTATAGGGATTTATTTTGTTTTATACATAACCTCAATGAGGAAAGTCAAATAAGAAGCAACTCTAAGAGACAAATATTACCTGAGAAAAAGAAATAACCATAACAAATTTTTACAGGCAGAGATAGTATCCCATGTGCTAAGGATTAACTAGACAAAGAATAATTTTCTAAAAATTTCACCATACTTGCCAAATCAGAATTTACTTAGGTTATTCCCTTATTTGAGAGATCTGAACACTGAGGTACAGAGGCTGTATATATATATGTCTGAAGTCAGATAGTGGACAGCAAAATCAGAATTGGAAAGCAGTTTCTCAGCAACCAACAATTCCATTTAACAAACATTTGCCAAGCACCCACATGTATAGGGATCCATGCAAGGTGTTAATGGACATAAATATGTACCGTAGCATTCTTTATAATATAATGCTTTCCCATTTTCTTTTTTTAAATTAATATTTATATAAACCCCAGTAGAGGCCACTTTCCTAAAATCAGGAAGTTATCAAAGAGTACAAGATTTGATTCATAAATTAAATGGGCTTAAACCATAAGAGACTCTTAATCTCAGGAAACAAACTGAGGGCTGCTGGAGGGGGCACGGGGAGAGGGATGGGGTGTCTGGGTGATGGACACTGGGGAGGGCATGTGCTATGGTGAGTGTGCTGTGAATTGTGTAAGACTCATGAATCACAGACCTGTACCCCTGAAACTAATAATACATTATATGTTAATAAAAATAAATAAATTTTAAAAATTACTGAGGAAAATGCAATTCATGAGGATTATGTACCTAATCATACACTTTAAAAGAGAGGTAAGAAGAAATAGTAATATACACATATACACAAACATGAAATAATAATAATTCAGACTTCATAACAGAAAACATGGTAGGGAAGGAGTATTAAAAAGAGAAAGTAGTAGAGCTATGTTATCACTTATATTTTTGTCTTGTCCTTTGGAGGGCATGTGGTTTATAGGTGCCCTGTACACAGCTTGGCACATCACAGATACATGAGGCTTCTAGGCTCACTTATTTGCAAGCCTGCCTTGAAGTGACCAGATGCTTTCCATCCTAAGTTTAACAGCACTTCATTTTTCTTCAGTTCTAAAGAGAAAAATTCCCAGAGCTTATGATAATGAGAATTCCTTACATAGTTAACTATTAAATTATTTACCTTGTTATATCTTCTGTTAACTGTGCTGGGTCAGGTGGATAAAACTTTACATGAAATGTGAAATTCCAGGGGACACCTGTAAAAGTAAACATAAAAAAAAATTGTATGCTTCTGCCTGCGTTTCTGGTTGTTAGAAGTTCCTAAAATATCCAAAGTTTTCTTCTCCTGAGGTTTTTTTTTTAATATTCTCTTGTTTTGTGGAAAAATCTGATTTTTATTAAAGAAAGAAAGAGTTACTTAGAACCACTTAAGAGAGTTTGAAAGTGATTTTTTTCTCCTTGAGCTCTGTATTAAGTAACTGATATAGAAAGCTTGCTAATACCCAGAATTTGTGGGGAAAATAAACAATTATCTATTGCTGACATGACTGTAAATTGGTACAACGCTAAGGAGAGCAATTTGACAATATGTTTCAAAGCATAAAATGTATATATTCTTTCACTTCCCAATTCTATTCCATAAATGTGTCTATACATATGCTTAAAAGTGGTCAGAATGGTTTATGTATAAGATACTGTTTATAATAGCAAACGTCTACAGACAACCTAACATATATTTATTTAGCAGGAGAAGATATATTTCCAAGATATAGTGTTAGGTGAAAAATATTAAAATCAAGAACAGTGCATATAGAAAGAAACCGTAAAGGGCACCTGGGTGGCTCAGTCAGTTAAATGTCTGACTCTTGGTTTCAGCTCAGGTCATGATTCAGGGTCATGAGATGGGGCCCTTTATTGAGCTCCTCATTCAGCATGGAGTCTGCTTTGGATTCTCCCTACCTCGCTTCCCCTTGTGCCCCTCCCCTCACTTGTGCTTGCTCACTCTCTCAAATAAATAAAAATCTTTCAAAAAATAAAATGAAGGGATGCCTGGGTGGCTCAGTTGGTTAAGCGACTGCCTTCAGCTCAGGTCATGATTCCGGAGACGCGGGATGGAGTCCCACATTGGGCTCCCTGCTCGGCGGGAGGCCTGCTTCTCCCTCTCTCACTCCCCCTGCTTGTGTCCCCTCTCTTGCTGTGTTTCTCGCTGTCAAATAAATAAAATCTTTAAAAAAAATAATAAAATGAAATGAAAATTTTAAAAAAAGCAACCATGAATATTGGAGGGTAAAAAGAAGTATATGTTAGGGTATGACTATATATGCATAGACAATCCCTAAACCAGTTATAGTAGTTGGGAAACTAGGAAAGGGAACTTTTAGAGAGGAAAATGGAGAAGATGGGGGAAATAGAATGGAGACCTATTTTCTCTGAATACTCTTTTATACCATTTGAATTTTGTACATGTACTACTTATTAAATATAAACATAAAACTTTTTTAAAGGACATTCTTTGTCTCTTCCCACTAAAATGCAAATGACTAAGTGTAAGAACTTTTTTTTCTGTTTTATTTGGTATGTATCCCTAGTGTCCAAAACAGTGCCTAGTAGATCACAGATGCTCAAGAAATATTTGTTGAATGAAGGAATGAATGAAATAAAGTAACTGATCTCACAGCATTGTTGTGAAGATCATCTGACACTGCCACAGCTCTGGGGGAGGGGGGGTACTGATATATTAAAATTATCCACTAATCCAGATCCACCAATGACCTTATGTTACTAGACCTAATCAAATGAAAACAAACAAACAAAGAAAAACCCTGTATTCTGGTTCAATTTTTCTCTCCATTTAACCCAAAACAAAAACGTTTAACTGTATTAGAAATAACCATATCTAAACAGAAATGTTCCAATTATTAACTCTTTTACTTTTGTTCACAGCAATTGTAAGAAGAACCCAAATTTTCAGTTTCTATTTTTTTCCATGTAAGAGATACAAGTTTGGCATATTGCTAATGAAGATATTGAGGTTCACTGCAAGCTAGTTCAGGGCTCAATGCAATAGAGAGACTAAGAAAGTTATCATATAGAATTTAAAAAATACTAACGTTAAGTCAGTGACTGTTTCCAGAATAGGATACATATAATTAGTAATACCTTATGGAGAATATTTAATGGGGGGAAAAAGGTGGCTGGAAAAGTTCTAAAAAGAATTTTAACATTAAAATTTCTTCCTTCTAACTCAGCAACACTTCAGTGACATTCCCACCAAAGTGCATAACCTGAAGATTCATGCGCCATGAAGAAAAATCAGACATGCTCAAAGTGACCACTTATAAAATAACTAGTCTGGACTCTTCAAAACTATCAATATTATAAAATACTTTAGGGGTGCCTGGGTGGCTCAGTCATTGAGGGTCTGCCTTCGGCTCAGGTCACCATCCTAGGGTCCAGGGATCCAAACCCACACTGGGCTTCCCGCGCAGTGGGAAGCCTGCTCCTCCCTCTCCCACTTCTCCTGCTTGTGTTCCCTCTCTTGCTGTGTCTCTCTCTGTCAGATAAATAAATAGACTCTTTAAAAAATAAATAAGTAAATAAATAATAAAATACTTTAAAGACTCAGGAACTGTTCCAGATCAAAAAAAAAACTAAAGAGATGTGCCAACTAATTGCAAAACATCACTGTAGATTTTCTTTTGCTATACAGAGTATCATTAGGACAACTGATAAGGCCTGAAGGTAACCGTATTGCTTCAATGTTAATTTCCTGCTTTTAGTAACTGTACTATGGCTATATAAGAAAATTCCTAGTTTTTAGGATATTTTAGGGGTAGAGAGGTATCATGACTACAACTTGTTTTCTGTTTTATTGAGGTGAAATTCACATAATATTAACCATTTTAAAGTATACAATTCAGTATATTTAGTATACAATTCAGTGACATTTAGTACATTCATAATGCTGTGCAACCATCATCTCTGTCTAGTTGCAAAACCTTTCCATCATTCCCAAAGGAGATTCTGTATCCACTAAGCAGTCACCCCCTCACTTTCCTCCCCACCACCTCTAACCCTTGGCACCACTAATCTGTTTTGTTTCTGTGGATCTATATATTCTGGACATCATATTAATAGAATCATATATGATCTGTAACATTTGGCTACTTTCACTTAGCATAATGTTTTCACCGTTCATCTACATAGTAGCATGTATCAGTATTTCTTTCCTTTTCGAGGCTAATATTCCACTGTATGTATACATCACATTTTGTTTACCCATTATCCATTGATAGACACTGGGTTGTTTCTCCCTTTTGTCTATTGTGAATAATGTTGCCATGAGACAACTTTAAAATGGTTCAGAAAAAAAACTTGTGTGTCTGTATCTGTGTGTGACGGAAAGATCAAGAGAAAAGGCAAAGAAAATGTAGTAAAGGGGCGCCTGGGTGGCTCAGTTGGTTAAGTGACTGCCTTCAGCTCAGGTCATGATCCCGGAGTCCCGGGATTGAGCCCCGCATCGGGCTCCTCCTCCTGCTTCTCCCTCTCTCACTCCCCCTCCCCTGCTTGTGTTCTCTCTCTGCCTGTTTCTCTCTGTCAAATAAATAAAATCTTTAAAAATAAATACATAAATACATAAAGAAGAAAGAAAGAAAGAAAGAAAGAAAGAAAGAAAGAAAGAAAGAAAGCTAACTTAAAAAAAAAGAAAAATGTAGTAAAATATTAACATTTGAGGAATCTGAGTAAAGGATATTTAGGAATTCTTTACAGCATTCTTTCAATTTTCTGTTAAGTCTGAAATTATGTCAAGAAATATTTTAAATTAATAACTGAAAAAATTTCCTGTCTTCTGAGGACACAGCAAACTAGGAATTCTCATTTACTGCTACTGGTCGGGAGGTAAACTGTTACAGTCAACGTAAAGGACAGCAATTTGGCAATATCTGGTAAAACATACCCTATAAACTAGCAATTCCACTTAAAGGTATATACCCTCAATCAAGTGCTTTTTTAAACTGTGGATCATGATCCACTGTGAAGTCAGTTTAATAAGTCAAAAATAGCATTTTAAAAAATGAAATAGAACGCAAACAAAAAAAAAAATCAGAGGACATCCCTCATAGTAAAGATTAAGAATTGTCTTTTTTTTTTTTTTAGATTTTTTTTTTTTTATTGTTACTAAATTTTTTTTTCCAGTGTTTCAAGATTCATTCCCCATTCCCCACACCCAGTGCTCCCCGCTTTAGGTGTCCCCAGTACCCACCACCAGGCTCTCCCATCCCTCCACCCCCCCTCCCTCCAAGTCCCTCAGTTTGTTTCTGTGTTCAAAGTCTCTGTTGTTTCGTTTCCCCCCCTAGATTACCCTAGTTCCCATTTGCTTTCCTTGTGAGGGGCGCCTGGGTGACTCAGTTGGTTAAGCATCTGCCTTTGGCTCAGGTCATGATCCCAGGTCCTGGGATCAGGCCCTGTGTTGGGCTCCCTGCTTAGCCAAAAATAAAGAATTGTTTTGTGAAATTTTCTTTTCAACTAGATGAATTTCAAAAATCATGTTGAGTAAGAAAAGCAAATCACAAATGATTAACTATTATATAATTAAATTTACATGGTGTTCAAAAGGTAAAGCAATATTTTAGGTATATATTACAGGTGATAAAAAATTAAAATACAATGAAATTATTAACATACATTTCAGGACAGTTGTCGCCCCTGCAGGGAAAGGAGAAGAAGATAAGGGGTATACCTGGACTAGATAATTTTTTAAACATAATTTGTGTAAGTTATATATCTGTATTTTCCAGTATATATAGAAGGTATAAGGATTTCTTTCTTTCTTCCTTTCTTTCTCTTTCCTTCCTTCCTTGCTTTTCTTTCTTTCTTTTTTTGAATGTATAAACATTTCTTGCTTTTCCCCTGCAGTATTCCAGAAAGGGGCAGAGGTGGATAGTCATACTGAGTAGGGAAGTTCTTTTTTTATCCACAACCAAGGAAATTAAGCTGAGAAGAGAGAGAGAAATACTTTTTAAAGATTTTATTTATTTATTTAACAGAGAGAAAAACAGCTAGAGAGGCAACACAAGCAGAGGGAGTGAGAGAGGGAGAAGCAGACTTCCCGCTGAGCAGGGAGCCTGATGCAGGACTCGATCCCAGGACTCTGGGATCATGACCTGAGCTGAAAGCAGACGCCCAACCCTGAGCCACCCAGAGAGAGAAAGATTGATAAACCTCCCAAGGAGGTTCAAATGAGTAAATGGGTCTGGGGGAAATTTCAGAAAAACAGACAAAGCAATACTATCTATGGCATATAGGTATCAATATATAAGAAAAAAACATAAAAATATGGACTGAATCACCCCAAATTCATGAAAATAGACTTCTACAGCTAGGGAGAAAAAAGGACAGGACTAGGAGGAAAAGAAAAAAGATAAAACTTTCCAGTACTGTTCTATTTTAAATATAAAATGTTAACACATGTTAAGTCTGGGTAATGTGTACATGGGTTATTTGTTACATTAGCCTCCATACTCTTCTATGTATTTTTAATATGGAAAAAAATCCTTCTAGTGAATATCTATTTCAATTTTAGATGTTTATACTTTTTTATTCTACCTCTATGAACTTATCTACAGGAACATATATATGTATGCACTTTTATGTTACATAAGTGAACCTGAACTTACAAAAATGTTCACTGCAACCTTGTTTGTAATAGCAAACTATTGAGACTAACCCAAAATGTCGACCAAAAGGGCTGCTTATATATATATTGTGTCACAACTATGTAACTAGGAAAATTTTTAAACAAACAAAATGAATTTATGTGTTGATATGAATACTCCAAATTATGTAAAATTAAAAATTGGTTGCATATTTATATTAAATACATATAAAATACCTATTAAATACATACTTATGTAAAATATACATATAAAATATATGCACATAAACATATATGTATTAAATATATATGTATATTATGTGTGTGTCTACATATACTCAGAACATCTCTGGAAAGAACTCAAGGAATTAAAGGATAGGGTAGAAGGGCTATTTACCTTGCATTAGATTCATTTGTATCTTTTAATTTTATTTCACATATTTATATCACCTATTTAAACAAATTTTAGCATAACTATAATTATTTTAGCATTACGATATAGCATAATACATGATGCACATATAATATAATGCAATATATATTATTATATATTATATAATACAATGCAATATTACATTATATTTATATTATATTATATATTTTGTGTATATATACATTATATTATATATTATATATGATGCAATATATAATATATAACAATGTACATTAGTCTCCCCTTATCTATGGTTTCATTTTCCCATGGTCAACCATGATCGGAAGCAGATGACCCTCCTGATACACGGTCAGAAGATCAACAGTAGCCTAAGACTATGTCACAAAGTCTGCGACATTCACCTCCTTCCGTCTCATCACACAGGCATTTTTATCACATCACATTATCATAAGAAGGGTGAGTACATTCATATAACCTTTATTACAGTATATTGCCATAATTGTTCTATTTTATTGTTAGTTATTGTTAATTTCTTACTGTGCTAATTTATAAATTAAACTTTATCAAGATACATATGTACAGGAAAAAACAGAGTATATACAGGGTTTGGTACTATGTACGCTTTCAGGCATCCACTGGGGGACCTGGAATGTATCTCCTGTGGACATGAGGGAGCAAGAATACTATACAGCATAATTGTATTTTTGAAAGACAAAAAATATATATATATATACTCCTAGAAAAAAATCTTGCAGCTTATACCCACTTAACAGTGATTGTATCTAGAGGATAGAATTTAGGGGCCTTTTACCTTCTCCGTGATATATTTCCATAACGTTTAAATTTTTCACAATGGGTATATATTATGTGTGTGATGAAAAATAGTTTTTTAAAAAAACAAAATCTTTGCAACAGATAAATGTCAATCTTCTCTTTGGCTTAATGAAATTTACATTTTGATTCCTTATTTAAGTTTGTGCTGCAGACAAGGTTTTCCTTTCTCATGTTAAAGGAAGGGTTTTTATTATTTTGTAATTTTTCTTTAATGACAAACACTGGTTTTCTTTCCTTCTTTCTTTTTTAAAGATTTTATTCATTTGACAGAGAGAAACACAGAGAGGGAACACAAGCAGAGGGAGTGAGAGAGGAGGAAGCAGGCCTCCCTCTGAGCAGGGAGCCAGATGTGGGGCTCCATCCTGGGACCTGAAGGCAGATGCTCAACGACTGAGCCACCCAGGTGCCCCACACTGGTTCTTTTTCTTAGCAAGACTTTTTTCTACAGCCAGAGACATAATCTACTAGATATTCCTCTCCACTCATCATAAATTCTGTTTTAACTTTTCTTCCTAACCAGTCTTCTTGTATAATCTTTTGAATATTAAAAGAATTTTCACTGAAAGGGACTTGGAGTTATGTTTTTCTTGTGATGCCTCCAATATTCAAAAAATGTATTGCTTTTACTACATTTTACTTTATTTTTTATTTTATTTTATTTATTTAAATGTTTGCTTTTAAAGTCATGCATAAGGGGTAATATAGAGGACAGGAGGAGAAGGAAAGGAAATGGGAAGTAGGGTAATTCGGGTAGAGAAATGAAACATGAGAGACTCTGGACTCAGAAACAAACTGAGGGTCTTGGAGGGAGGGAGTGGGGGGATAGGAGAGCCTGGTGGTGGGTACTGAGGGCATGTACTGCATGGAGCACTGGGTGTGGGGCATAAACAATGAATCTTGGAACACTGAAAAAATAAAATAAACTTAAAGTAAAAATAAAAAAACATTTTATAGGCAAAGAACAAATATGGAGAGTTGCCAGCCCAAAGGAGTATTTTGCTTTTCTATTTTAAGAAATATAAATTATAAATAGGGTCTAAAAGAAAACATTTCACTACAGCAAGATTGTTTTCTTTTAAGAAACAAATGAAAAATAAAATTTGTTTTCGGGTGATAGAGCTAAAACTTACTAACCATGATGAATAACATCTATTGCAGTTCCTAAAGGTTTCCTTAAAAATAAACCAAACCAAAAAGACATTTAGTTGTAAATAAGAGAAAAAGAGACTCTTCCCCTTAGCTAGCCCTTTGGGCCTGTACAAAATACTAATCTATACTTTATTCGACCTAGAAATATTTATCTCAGGAGAGCAGTCTGAGCAGGGTTGCAACAGTAATATATACTAGAGGGCTTGGCACTAGGAGAAAAGCCACAATGTCAGAGGGCCATTGGAAAGGAATGCTCATTTTTCTACTCACAGAATTGTTTGGAAGAAGATTGTTGAAAATGGACCAAAAAAAAAAAAAAAAAAACTACAGAGAAGAAAACATGAAGAAGGTTAGAATGCAACAGTCCATAATAATTTAAAAGGACCAGGACCAGGCAAGGCAGCAAACTCCTTTGAGAACTGACTCCCATATCCTTTTTCTCTTCTCATCTTTGTTCTACTCAGACTTGTTTTTCTCAAACATTCCAATCATCCCCAATTTTGCCTAGATAAAAATCAAGATCTGACCTACATCTCAATCGTGCCCACCTCTGCTGTATCTTTCTATCATGGAATCTCCTTCCTCCAAGAGAGGGCTTTATCTCAATTTCAGAACCACCTGCCATAGCCAGCATTCTAAAGTGACTCATAGCCAGAAAATGGGTGAAAATCCTCTGACCTACTAAAAGAAAGAAAGAACTATAAAAAGGGCTATATTCACTTACCACGAACCTGCTTTTTTATTTCCTTGGCAGAATCCAGCCATGTCTGTAAAAAGAAGAAAAGGCATTCACACATGGCTCTAAAACACACAAACCACAGAGCACCATAGCAGGATTACTGGCCATTTTTGAATAGATTCTAGGTCAGTCTACATTCTCTAGGTCAGTCTACATTTCTGATATTCTCTCCATTAATTTCACATAGCATAGTAAATGTAAGCAGAGAAATAGGGGACCAGAAGGTTAGAATTGAATCCTACCTCCATTACTTCCTAGCTAAGTCATTTCACGCATCTCTGTACCTGTTTTCTCATCTACTAGAGAAAATTAAAATGAGATACTAGTAGTAGTGCCTATTTCATAGACTTATTGTGAAGATTCAATAAGTTAATACATGTAAAGCTTTTAGTAAACAAGAAATGCTAAATAAGCACTTGCTATTTTTATCATTCTGTAAAGAGTTGTAGAGATATAACTAGGATTAATTAACATCGCCCAGATCTTATTTTTCCCTCCAACTCTGACCTCCAATCTCATTTAAGTTTTCCACGTCAACACAGCATCTGTTACATGTTTCATGCTCAGTTAATATTTACTGGATGAGTGATTATGTTGTTTTCTCTGACTTCTTGCCCATGCTAATCTCTCCTTTTACTGGTCTCCAACCCCACTTAGAGTCTACACACCATTAGCACAATTCATGGTAGACCATGAAAAATAATGGCACTTGGAAAGAGTTTCACCATTAACATCTTTTGCAGGCTCCTTGGGAAATGTTTAAAGACAGAATTTTTCAATTAAATTGTTTAAAATATTTTTAAAATATTTTTATTGATGTAAGAGACATACAGAAACATACCTAAAACATAAGTGTATAGATCAATAATTATCGAAGTGAACACATGAGTTTAACATTATTAGCATCCAGGAGCCCCTCTCCTGCTTCCTCCCAATCCCTCTGCTGCTTCCTCCCAATCCCTCTTCATTCCATCCTCCAAAAGGTTTAAAACTGAATTTTAGTGTTATTTAGAAAAGGAAAGGAAAGCACCCCCTCCTCATTCTCTATCAACAAAGGCAAAAGGCACAAGGTTACCATTCTATCTGCCCTGCCCAAGAAATGAACTTGAATTTCACAATCTTATATTTGATTATACACTACAGTTTAACTGCTTTATAAAGGTAGTCATTCATAAGCAACAATAAGCACATGAGTGAGGACTGATTTCCTTTTCTGTCCCCTTTCCACACAATTAACACAAAATATTTAAAAATGTGCTAAAAATATATCACTTAATATAAAATTGTTCCTTAGAATAAAAACTAAGCACATACTTGTTTAAACCCTGTCAGAAAGGCAATAACCCTCATTTCTCATTATGATTAAAGAACTTGAAGTTGTTGTAGGTCCAAAGGCAAAGGAAGACTTCAAAAGCACCAATTAATAAGTTTTGTGGAACCTCTGAGAATCATCATTTAAACCATGCAACCCAGAATTTTTAACAAAGAGTACTTTTTACCACTTTGGAATGAAAACATCTCTCACCATAGTGAGGCAACTCTATATTTTCCACTATTTTTTAGAGAAATCTCCCAAGGTAACCTGAAGCTGCCAAGTTTCTTACAGGGATTTTTCAGTCATCCCATGACTCTGAGGCTAGAATTCCCACCAATTTGACATAAAGAGGGCAAACCCAGATCTGTATCAGTCACAGGTGACTCCACGGTGTAAGTGACCTTTTAGAACAAATGACTATGGCTTCAGTATCTAGACCTCCAAATCCAAATAAAAAACAATGTGTACAAGATAATAAAAATCAATGTGTACGAGAATAGGTACTTTTATGCTCAATTTAAATGATTCACTTCACAGTATTTTATTTAGCCAACAAACATTTGGGAGTGACCCCATGTGCTAGGCACTGTATTTTCAAAACAGGACTCAAAAATAGTGCTTGTCCTCAAGAAGCTGTCAGTTTAAAGGAAGAGGTGAACTGTGAACAATTGATTCGTTTGTTCTAGGTGTGAAAATGAAGATGATAGTCATGTGTGAGAGTGCTATGATGAGGGTATTCTAAGATCACAGAAGAGGTGCACCAAAATGGATTGGGAAGAAGAAGCAGTTAGGAAATGTTTCCCAAGAGAATGCTTGGGAGACCTAAACCACGTCTTCATGGACAAACAAGAGTTAGCCAGGCAAAACAGAAGAGGGAGTAGATAAAAAGGCACAGAGCATAAGAGAACATGATGTATCTCACTTGCTACCTGTAGGTGAGCATAGCTGGAACTCAGAGGTGAGGAGGGAAGGTACAAAACGGAAGAGAATGGTAAGGGTCAGATCACGGGGGACACAGTATTTCACAGTAAGAAACGTGGACTTTATTAAGTTCTAGGCAAGGGGAAGCCGCTGAAGGATTTAAAACAAAGGACTGACATGAATTAGAGGAAGCAGAACTGTAGAAAGGGAGACCAAATGAGGGGTTACTGTCGAGAATGATAACTGTAGTACAGAAGAGAATAATGGTTATGGACACAAGCTTTGAAGCCAGACAGTTTTGAGTTCTAATCCTGTCTCAACTTCCCTACCATTTACGAGCTGTGTAATCTTGTATAAGATCATGTAAGTCTCAATTTTCTCATAAAAAATTGGGATAAAACTACCCTCCTTGGGGAGACTGGGTGACTGCTCAGTCAATTAAGTGTCCAACTCTTGGTTTCAGCTCAGGTCATAATCTTGGGGTCCTGGAATTGAGTCCCACACTGAGCTCCCTGCTCAGCATGGAGTCCGCCTGAGGAATCTCTCTCTCTCTCTCTCTCTCTCTCTCTCTCTCTCTCTCTCTCTCTCGCCCTCTACTCCTCCCTTCACACACTCTCTCTAAAATAAATAAATAAATCTTTTATTTTTTAAAAAACCTATTCTCCTCACAGAGTTTTTATGGATCAAATTATTTGATGTATACAAGAAACACACAACGAGCACTCAATAAATTGTGCTGATATTGATCATGAAAAGGACTTGATAGGATGAAGTCTATGGTACAGAAAAGAAAGATGTGCATTAAAATATATACACCAGAATGTTCCGAGTAGCAGTATTCTTAAAAGCCCAAAAGATACACAAGCCAAACATCCATCATTATGTAGTAGAATACATTAAGCCCGGTATAATCAAACAATGAGTTTTATACAGAAATGAGAAGGAATGATCTACTGCTACTCACAACATGGATGAATCTCAGAAACACAATACTAAACAAAATAAAAGAAGCCAGAATACATGGATGATTTCATTTTTATAATACGTTTTAAAAACAGGCAAAGCTAACTGATGGTAACAGATTCTGGAAGACATCTGTTACTTTTAATGGGTGGGGTAGGAGTAATGATTATTAGGGAATGGAGGGAGTGACTGGGAGGGGGCACAAAAGGGGATTCTGGAGTCCTGGTAATGTTTATTTTCTTAATCTTGGGTGTATTTACACAGATGTGTTCACTTTGTAAAAATTCTTTAAAATACGCATGATTTATACACTTTCCCTGTATGATTTTAGACTAATAAGCAGTGAGGAACTAGAGAGAGTTATATGTAAACTAACTTCTCAAGAGAATGGTTTTGAAGGGGAGGTGAAAGAGAGGGTTACAGCTAAGGGAAAGAGATAAGAATTAACTTATAAAGTAACAAAATATTGAGAGGACAAAAGTTATAGAACTGTATCTTATTAGGGATCTTTTTAAAAAATATTTTATTTGTTTGTTTATTCGAGAGAGAGAGAAAGCATGCATGAGCAGGGAGTCCGATGCGGGATTCGATCCCAGGACCCTGGGATCAAGACCTAAGCTGAAGGCAGGCACTAACCAACTGAGCCACCCAGGTACCCAACTTATTAAGGATCTTAAGATGTCTTCAAAATATCAATTCTGGATAATCTTCTGGTCTCTATTTGAATACTTTCAGTTGCAAGGATTCCCTTTATTTTTTTAAGGATTCCCTTTTAAGGGCCCATTTTGCCCATCATTTCTTGTGAGTTAAATAAATTAACATTTTATTTATTTATATATTTACTTATTTATTAAATTAACATTTTAAACAGAATTTAAGTTTGTGCTTTAAAAAGTATCACATTCCGGGGCGCCTGGGTGGCTCAGTTGGTTAAGCGACTGCCTTCGGCTCAGGTCATGATCCCGGAGACCCGGGATCGAGCCCCACATCGGGCTGCCTGCTCGGCGGGAAGCCTGCTTCTCCCTCTCTCACTCCCCCTGCTTGTGTTCCCTCTCTAGCTCTGTTTCTCCCTGTCAAATAAATAAATAAATAATCTTTAAAAAAATAAAAATAAAAATTATCACGTTCCTGGGATGCCTGGGTGGCTTAGTCATTAAACATCTGCCTTCGGCTGAGGTCATGATCCCAGAGTCCCAGGATAGAGCCCTGCATCGGGCTCCCTGCTCGGGGGGAAGTCTGCTTCTCCCTCTCTCATTTCCCCTCCTTGTGCTCCCTTTCTAGCTGTGTTTCTGTCTGTCAAATGAATAAATAAAATCTTTTTTAAAAAAGTATCACATTCCTTCTTGAGAAAGAAAGTTTCAAAATAACAGAGTTGAATAACACTAATAGCTTGATACAGATCTCTATTCATTCAACTGAAGAATTACAGGTCTCGTATGTACTCTCCTACTTTAAAACACCTTTTCACATGTTGTCCCTTTCACTTGGACTACTCTATCCCAATTTCTTCATCTGGAAGATTCCTGACTATCTGTTATAATTCAGATCTTATGTTACCTTCGCAGAAAACCCTTTCTTTGTGGGTGCCCATCTTACTGCTGCAGCCTCGTCAGTCTGGGAGCTCCCTGAGCAAAGAGACTACGTGTTTTATAGCTCTGCCTGGCACAAGGCACATGCTGTCTACTCAATAAATGTTTGATGAATAAATGAATAAACAAATGAAAAATGCTACTGAAATATAAGGCAGTGTCACTTAAGTAAGTAAAATGAATAGAACTTTTCATACCTTTTGCGGCAATTATAACCTTAGGTCATAAAGTTTTAAGAAAAAAAAAAACTAAGAAAGAACATGCCCTGAGTTGGTCATCAGCTACCTTTACCTGGAGGTCCTAAAACCCTGCACATATACAAAAGTGATCCATACACACCTTTGTCTTTTGAGGTAAAAGACTTATCTATAAGCTCTACAAGTCTGTCTTCCTTAACTTGAGGAATAACCATTGTTTATGCTTCTGTTAGTATGCTGACTTCAAATCACAGCTCTAACATGTTTATAGAAACTTTATAGCACGTAATTCTAGGTCTGACTCCAAGTGTTAAAAAAAGCCACATTTAAATCCACTAGAGATGTCAAACCAAATCTTCAGCGCAAAGGACAAGATCCCGAATATAGCCTCCTACTCTGAAAGTATGTTTACAAAATTCATTTTAGTCTTTCTGATTTACCAGACAATAAAGACACAATCATTATCATAGTGCCTTCAAAGTTACTCATGAATCAATTTAAAACAATGCATCCTTTCAGATGACTATAAGTTAAATGCCTCATACTATTGATTTAATATTCACTCAAGTGGTGTTTGTTATTTGCCTTTGCAAGGTGAAAGAAAGACCTTCCTGGCTATGACTGATTATCTATTCAGAGTTGAAAATTTGACTCTGAAGGTAAGAAAATTCATCCACACAGAAATGGAAGAAAAGAGAAAGATGACCATTTGCCATTGAATTGAATGAACTCCTTATTCAAAATTCTCAGTATTTACCAAAACAGCTCAAGATTTTTGCCTAGAGAAGGAATTTGGGGGAGGGGGATTAATGTAGTGACATATCTCCAAGGGAAAAAATCCTTGATTAATTCATAAACAACTAAGCAGGAATAACACATAGGTAACAACTATTTAACTCATATAACTTTGATTCATAGTGGTAAGAAATGTCTCATAGAGCTGTAGAAGTTTGCTTCTAACTGCTTTTCCTCTTCTCTAGCCAGACTCTCAGTCTGGCAATAGGCCTGTTATTATGCAGCCAATAGGGAAAGAGAGCAAGCAAACCATGCCCTGTGAGGAAAAAGTCAATTCAATTAACTTTCCGCCATGCTAAGGGTACCTAATTGTCTACAAACAAAACGCAAAGATCTAGAAGTTCTTGTTTTGTTTGTTAAAGATTTTATTTATTTGACAGACTGAGCACAAGTAGGGGAGGAAGCAGGTAAAGGGAGAGGAAGAAGCAGGCTCCCCACCAAGCAGGGAGCCAGAGGCAGTGCTCAATGCAGGGCTTGATCCCAGGACCCCAGGATCACTACCCAAGCCAAAGGCAGCCTCTTAACAACTAAGCCACCCAGGACCCCTATGCTTAAGGAGAGAACTTACATATACAAAGGACAAATCTTTACACACAAAAAAGACAACAGACAACAGACTGAGACTGGAAAGAGGAAAGTCATCTTCATTTGTATTATAGTTCACATCCCCCCCCCCAATTTGAGAAATGTTAAAAAGAAAACCGTAAGCCCAAAATGATGTCGCTTAGGCCCCAAGTCAGTAAACCAAGACCTAATATCTAACCAAACTACAGTTTCAACCACCAAGAAATATAATCTTTAACTAGTCAACATGGGAATTTCCTGGTCAGCACTAAGATGTTTACTAATAGACCCTCTCTGTTCCCCTTGGAGTGACCTTGCCTAAACCAGTGGATTCTTTGCCAATAATTTCTTCTTTTTATTTTCCATTCCCTCTCTACCTTAAAAAACCTTTCCTTGGGGCACCTGGGTGGCTCAGTTGGTTAAGCGACTGCCTTCGGCTCAGGTCATGATCCTGGAGACCCGGGATCGAGCCCCACATCGGGCTGCCTGCTCGGCGGGAAGCCTGCTTCTCCCTCTCTCACTCCCCCTGCTTGTGTTCCCTCTCTGGCTGTGTTTCTCTCTGTCAAATAAATAAAATCTTTAAAAAAAAAACAAAAACTTTCCTCTCCTATAGGCCTTCAGAGCTCACCTCTACTTGCTAGGCGGAACACTGCCCAATTCATGAAATTATTATTAAAGCCAATTAGATCTTTAAAATTTACTTGAACTTTTGTAATTTAACCGGAACTAATTCTGTAGGCAGGAAAAAAAAACAGGAGAAACAAAGACAAAAATGAATAAAAAGTTGAAGAAGAAAATCATGTAGGAAGGAGCAGGAGGCTAGGAATTTCAGAAGAAAATGAACTATGTAATTGGGAGGAAGCCACTCTGCCTTTATAGACTTCAGTTTTCTCATCTCTGAAATAAGGGGAGTGAGCCCCAGGAGATGTCCTAACTCTAGTATTCTTTGCGTTTTCAGAATGAAAGAAAATTTGGACAAATGACTAAAAATCATTAATGGCTTTACAGATTTAATCATTTCGTGAATCTCCGTATACTTCTAAAAAGCATATCTGGAAACCTGGCTTAGTGACAGTGGATATGCATAGGCAACGGTAACTACAATGAAATTGAATAGTGTGACCAGCAGAGCGACTCTGCAGTGTACAGGAAAGGTCAGCAGCTGCAGCAGCCACGGGGGGGGGGGGGGGGTTTTCCACAGGGCCCCCTCCACCCTCCACACTGGGGATAAAATTAAGCAACAAGAAGGAAGCAGTTCACATGCCATCAGTGGACTGGGACTAAACCAAGACCAGGGCTCTACAGCCTGATCTCCATCAGCCTGAAGATTACCAGCATCACCTACCTCCCTCTGGGTTCCTGGGCCAGCAAGATGGTGGAACAAGATGCACGGCTGGGGAACTGATCCTGCTCCCACTGGCAAGGAACCAGTAACCAAGGGAGGAGTGGCCCACCAGGGCTCACCGCAGAAGCCCAGCCAGTTGGTCCCAGGGCCTGCCACTTCTGTGGGGGCACCTTCCCAGACCCGCCAGTAGCCCTGGCCCAGCGCCTGCACTGCTACTGCGACTGTGACAAAACCTTCTCTTACCGGATGAAACTGGTCATGTACCAGCTGGCACATGATGGTGCCCGCCCTCATCCATGCCCCAATCATCCTAAGGCCTTCTGCTACCTCTCCAAGCTTGCAGACCTCAGCTACACAAGCCATGCCACCAATGCCCACCTCTATCCTTGCCCACATTGCTCCAAGGCTTTTTCATTCCCCTCCAGACTGGCTACACAAATCCTGTGTCATGACCCACCCAGAGCACCAGGCAACCAGGCCACAGCCTACCACTGCTGCTCCAAGCTGCACCTAGGCCTTTGGCCAAAGACACATCCTACTCCTTCATCAATGCAGCCAGCATTAGGCTGACAGCCCAAGGCAACACGAGTGAGCTCTCCCCTTAGCTCATGGTCCCCTCTGCCATCAGCCTGGGTCAATAAATAAGAGGTGGCATTTCTAAGCTGGGCTGGCAAGAAGATTGGCTCCATCTGGGCTCGAACTTACAAGGCTGAGGAACTCTTCCCTTACCTATTTTGGGGAGGGGAGTTAGCAATAGGCTCCAAACCAACACAGAGAGTTAGCGCTAGGCTCCTAACCATGGACTTGGAGCTATGGTTCCAAAGCAAGTCCTGGCTCTGGTTTTCCTCTCCCATTCATATGGCAAAAGTAAAAAGTCTGCCACCATTATGGTTTGGTGAGGAGTGTGGGGAAAAAGTGTCTCTCCCTGCTGTTTCAAGTTAAAATGGATCCCCCATTTTGGGAAGAAAGGAAGGAAGAAAGGAAGGGAGGAAGGAAGGAAAGGAGGAAGGGAGGGAGGAAGGAAGGAAGACAATAAGATTATACTAGCTTAATTCTACAAAGGGAAGGTCACACAAAAGATCCTGAATCAGAAGGGCTTTGGCTTTCTCAATAGCAGCACTGGCAGCTAGAAGACAATGGAGCAATGTCATCAAAATTAGGACGGCAAATAACTTCAAGTGTAAAATTCTATACCCAACAAAACTAACAACCAAACGTGAGGGTAGAATAAAGACATTTTTCAGAAATATAATGTCTCAAAAAGATTATGTCTGCATGTTATTTCTCAGAAGAAGTGCTCTATCAAAACATAAGGAAAAGCTAGGACAAAGGAAATAGGAGAAACATCACAGGAGCGAGGCAAATCAAATCCTCAGGATGATGGTGATAGGAAATAACAGGGACAGGTATGCATGAGCAGAGGGAGCAACCCATCCATAACTGAATAAGTATGACTCAAGAGATAGCGTATTGAAGAAGGACTGTCATCACCAGGGTGGCTTTTGCTACTATATTGGCCTTTTAACCTGAAAATGCTAAGGTAAGTCTTCCCCAAATTCATTTTTGTACAAGATTTGTTTGGCAAGTTCCTGCTTTTGCTTCTATGCCCTACTTCCTCAATCAGCACCCACATTTTAACCCAAAAACTCTGCTTTGACATATTTCTCAGAGTTGGAGGTTGATCATACTGATTTTAGAAGCAGAAAATACAGAACAGTTCATTACCTCTGACGATGTTCCTGTTGGATATCCTGTAAGAACCTGGACCCTACTACAGACCTGACAAATGCCTTCAATATAAGCCCTATGTTTTCCAGGATTCACTTGCCCACTGACTCCCCCAAAAGGGGCCCTTATAAACTATCAAGGAAGTTGAAACTAGACTATGATTCTGAAACAACAGCTTTTCTCTTCTTGAAGTATTTTATCTAAGAGAGATAATAATGCCTATTTTTACACAGCCAGGTTTATACTTTGTTATTCAGCTTTTTTATAAGCCACTTTTAATATCACTTTAACATAAATATTCAAATGAATATAAATAAAGCAATTTAATATTGATTATAAAGATTTTGAAAAATATTATAAAGGAAATAAAACCTGCCAACAGGACAAGTATGATAGCAACAACAACAGTGAAAAGTTATCGATGCAACTGAAAGTCTTCATAGCAATGTGGACCCTCAAAGCTCATCTTTCAAGTGGGAAAGAAGTTCGTCTGCTGAATGTCTAGATGAATGTGCTAGCTTCCCAAAATTTAACTATGCATGGTTCATAGAAATTATCTCCAGTTATATTAAGTACTCAGTGACTTTACCAACATGCCAAATTCAACCATTTTCAATTATTCTCAAATCAACCTTGAATTTTTCTTTTACCCTTTTTTTACACCCATAGTGTAAAAACATTGAACTTTATCTCACTGAGCTTATGAATCATAAAATATTTTTCAGAGTATTTTCCTTGATTCATTGGAGAAATTTCTAGCTCACAGTTGCTGTATGTTTTTCACTATAGTTTTGGGGTATTGTTGCACTGTTTAATTACCTTCAATCTTCCCTTATTAATGAACTTAGAGGCTTTAAGGATGAAGATGAAGTCTTTAAAGAACAATATTAACCTAGTGCTGGTATACATAGTTCTTTTGCTTGAACCAACAGTCACTCCCATAGAAGGACAAACTATTGAAAATCTTAGGTAGCTCCTAGTATATTTTACAAATAGACTTTATTTACGCAAAGAGAAATTCCATGTCTTCTAGCTTGCATCATCTAACTCAAATAATCCAATCTACAGAGTCTATGGTTGATAAAGGCTGCTGTCCCTTGACTTTTCTTAATAAATATAAATTACCTTGAAGATATAACCAACAAAACTGATCCAGATTCATCTCTTTCTCTGTTCCTAACTGCCTATGTTTAGCCAGGCTCCTAGTTCCTCCAATGCCACTCTCTCAATTCTAGGCCTTTATATAAGCCATTCTCTCTCCACTTCACTTGCCCATTTAATCCTTCAGTTCTTGGCTCAGGCATCACCTCTCCAGAAAAGGCGTCCCTAGCCATGTCCTGTCATAACACCTTGTATTTCCTTTTGTATAAAACTCATCATGTTAAACTGTAAGTTCCTGAGGACAGGGGCCATGTCTACCTTATCCATAGCCCTATCCATATCATTTAGGAGAGCACCTGCAAAGACTCGTTAAACTGCACTAAAGTTTTCATCACTAGACTTTAAGCTAAATATTTATAATTCTCAGTAAATTGGCTTAGGAAATAATTCACATTTTCTGAAGCAAATACTGACTTTTAACCCTTCCTTCCTTTTCCATGTTCTCACACCTTCTTTACTTCTTTCAAAAGTTAACTACTGGGGCACCTGGGTGGCTCAATGGGTTAAAGCCTCTGCCTTCGGCTCAAGTCATGATCTCAGGGTCTTGGGATGGAGGCCCGCATCAGGCTCTCTGCTCAGCAGGGAGCCTGCTTCCTCCTCTCTCTCTGCCTGCCTCTCTGCCTACTTGTGACCTCTCTATTAAATAAATAAAATTTAAAAAAAAAAGTTAACTACTGGTTTCCCTTTGGACTAGAAGAAAATGTCAGATTCACTGTAGGACTATTTTAATAATATATTTCAAATCCTATGTTTCAAATTATAATATGTTTCAAACAATGTTTCAAATTATAACTATATATAATAATTGTCCTATAATTATAATATTGATAGATCATCTATTCAACAAGTATTTATTATGAACTTATTAGATACAATTTTAATTGCATAATACATGAAGTTATTGGTATCTACATGCTAATCAGGACATCATAGCTCTGTACCTCCCCTGTTCTTTAAAAAGATAGTACAGTAAGTACTTTCTCTCAATGATGAAAGAACACATCAGCAATGGTCTTTTCTTGAAAATGTTCTAGAGGGAAAATCTGAGAAACAAGAATAGGCAAGAATAACTCTTAAGTACATTGTATCTTGGAAAAGCTGACATAAAAACACTCTTAACAAAAAATAAAAGAATTTAAAACAGTATTTTGGACAAGCAGTCTCCTCACCTTAGAGTTTTCATTATCCCAAATGGCTAGACCAAAGTAATCCTCTTCCAAAAGATTGAGGTGCTCACATACTCGTTTAAGCAAATCTTGCCCCTTAGCATGTTTCTGCAAAGACATACATATTTTGAGGTTTCCTTTTATTCTTGTATTTATCACCAAATAAAATAAAATGTCACTTCCCAATTTCCTCTTTTATCCTTGGTTACCACCATTTTCAGATGGTTTATATAGAGTAAGTAGAACAATATGGGTTATAAATATCCTGTTTCTTAATCTGTCATCTTAAATTTGCAACATACTTATAGTGGCTTAGAAATAGTGCTAGAATTCAAAGCAAAATTTTACCTTCCTTTCATCAACCATTCCTATTTCCATCTTAAACATCACATTCTTTATTTTTGGTGCAGTATTTCCTGAAGCTTGCTATGGGCCGCTGTCATCATGACCACCTAAATTCACTGACTCTAATGTCAACATTGACAGTTAATAGTGACTATGGAAATCATTAGACATGCAACCATTCTCAGACCAAATGTCCCAAGAGAATGAGCTATGTCTCAGCTCCCTGCTGAAAAATGCACGAAATCTAGATACCCTACAGATTGTTGTAAATGGTGGTGGCTTTTTCAGTTGTGCTATGAATCATTTTCTTAATGTTTCTTTACCTAGAAAATCAAACCACTGCCAAATTTGGGGACTAATATTCCTAACTTAGCCTAACTAAGAGGCTAAGATAGCATGGTCAAAGAGCCAGGGCTCCTCCATTTACAACCTAGATCAATTCAATTAATAATTCTGAATATTAGCTTTCTTTTATGTAAAATTATAAAAATATTTATACGTATCCTACCTACTGAATTGTTGAAAAAAATAAAACATGCTAATGACCTCTGAGAAATATATTTTTAAAATACTTCAAAAAAATTGGAAATCATTTTTTGATACACACACGTCCAATGAGCAGTTATTTTTAATAACTGTTAATAATTCATATAGATGTTAATTCATTTTCAGACTTAACCCATCTATTGTAACCATCTTCTTCATTTTTTCTGTTTTCACTCCAAATGACAGAAATGATTTGGTTATTCTTCATGTGCTGGTCCCTATTGCCTTTTTTAGAATTCCAAAATCCAGAAGTTCTAAAAGGTAAAATTTTAGTTTTTTTTTTTTCTTTTTTGCAGGGTGAGGGGGATTCCAAAGTTCCTATGAAGGCAAATCCTGACCTGAACTGTTACAAGGCTATTTATGGTCTTTATGTACCCATCTTAGAATGAATCTTAGTACTGTGACACACCCTGCTGGGTGTGTTACGAAACATGCAGCCTAAGTATTTACTGCCTTTCTAATACCAAAATATTCTGAATTCTGAAACATATCTGCCCCCAAATGTTTCAGGTACAAAGAACCCAGATCTGGACCCTGGTCCAAATGGAAAGAATGTGTGGAATAACTTTTCCCACCTCTCAACTAGCTAGTGGAGAGAAGCAGAAAGAGCAGATCATAGGTCTCTGGTTACCACGGATAGGAGTATTTTCAAAGTACAATAGTGTATTTTTCTTGATTTCTTTCTGAAACTTGGAGAGGGAATATCTCTTGATAGATATAGGGTGGTATTTTAGACTATTAGTGCTTTGATATATTTGCATTTGCATATAAATAATTCAATTCATAAGTCATCATCTAAAATACAAGTATATTTGAATTACATATGCTTTATCAATAAAGGCTATGAATAGTAATAATCACAACATTGCTTAATAGCAAGCATATCATAATTGACAATTACTGCTCTAGTTAAAAAAATGGTTAGGAGATTTTTAGGGATTTTAACTTGTCTTGAAGGAGCAAAAGAATACCAAGTAACACATTTGTATTCAATTCTGACTCAGTTACATATTTTTTCAGAAATTAATAGAGTATTTTTTAAATGGTATTACTTGATTTAAATTTTTTATTTCCTATTTCATAGAGCTAAAGAAATGCACTGAATAAACCAAGGCTTATTATGGTTTAGATCTGGAATAGCAGAAATGACCATCTAGTAACTTTTTTTTTACTTTAAATTTATTTTATTTTTTCAGTGTTCCAAGATTCATTGCCCATGCCCCACACCAGTGCTCCATGCGATAGGGTGCCCTCAGTACTCACCACCAGGCTCTCCCCCAGTAACTTTTTACAAATATAATTATGGGGATAGCTAGACCTAATATCAGAAATTGAGGCTAACCTGGAAAATCTAATCATGGCAGGTCACTCTATAAATAACAACCAATTGTTTATAAACAAAATTGTTTTGGATTATAAAAGTAACACATGCTCAATTCACAAGTTCTGGCAGATACAGAAAAAACTAGAGAAGAAAATAAGACTCATTCATAATCCTTCCAGACCTCTACTTTCAGAAAATCCCTATTAACATTTCAGTCCATAGAAATAGTCACTGGCACTACTTATTCAACCCTACATGAAAGAATGTGTAAGAATTCTGACTACGGAAATTAAAATGCACTCACCTCCACAACACATTCATAAACTGTGTCATCCAACAAAGAAACTTTGCAATGCATGTTTCTGTGTCTTCTGATTGATTTCTGGGAAGCTTTTAATTCTCCTTCTGCTTTTGATTCAGGACTTCCTTCTTTTCCTTCTATTTTAGAGCACTCTTCAAGGCCTCCTCCTTCCTTAGTTTCAAAGTCTGGATCTTCTCTGTGTTCTTCCTGAGCAGGCTGTACATCCATGACACCAAGTCAGTATAAAAATATTTCACAAAATATGCTGCATACATTTTAATAACTATAATAATGCTACCAATAAATGTGGTGAAGAAGAAAAACTGTTAAAACAAATGTAAGTTATATTAAGACTAAATAAATTATCTATAAAAGATATTATGAGCTCCTAAAAGAACTATGCACTATGCTATCCTCAAAACTTTGCAGGTAGAATCCTATCTTTCAAATCAATAAATGAAGTTTTCAGGTAAACTACAGGACACCAATTATTGCTCTCAGCATTATATATTCTTTTTTTTTTAAGATTTTATTTATTTAATTGACAGAGAGAGATCACACGTAGGCAGAGAGGCAGGCAGAAAGAGCAGAGGAGAAAGCAGGCTCCCTGCCAAGCAGAGAGCCCGATGTGGGCCTGGATCCTAGGACCCTGAGATCATGACCTGAGCTGAAAGCAGAGGCTTTAACCCACTGAGCCACCCAGGCGCCCTCAGCATTATATATTCTTCCTGACTATCCCATTATACCTATTTTTAAAAAGATTTTATTTATTTATTTATTTGTCAGAGAGAGAAAGAGCATAAGCAAGGGGAGCAGAAGGCAGAGGGAGAAGCAGACTCCCCGCTGACCAAGGAGCCCGATGTAGGACTGGATCCCAGGACTCTGGGATTATGAGCTAAGCAAAAGGCAGACACCTAACCATTGAGCCAACCAGGCATCCCACCATTATATATTATTAAAGTTTATCACAACCTTACCATCTCTGCCCATGCTCCTCAATTCTAGCAAGGCAGCTTTATGAATTGCAAAATGAGATGTGATTTATCACGTATCCTAAATCTTATGAATGCTAAGACAGAATCTTGGGACCAATTTTAGAGCATAAAGTAACATATAAACGAGGCTAACAACTGTAACTACCACTTAACTCCTTTCTACCATTTACTAATCATGCTCAATGCAAAGAAGATTCAAAGAATCAAGAGACATCAAAATCTGGGTTTCCTAGGGTTATCATGAAGTCATCCCAAAGTTATACAGGGAAGTGAAACAACATTATGGCACATACTTTCTTACTACCAACATAATAAAACTGCTGAAAGATTCTTAACTAAACTTCACATTAATTCTCTTCCTTCAGAATACAAGGTTGACATAAAGGAAAAGGGACTTAATTATTTAGCTTCTGAATTAAATATTGCAGGAGGTCTAAAAGGTTCCTTCCCATCCATGACCCTTTTAAACGTGACCTCTTCAAAGAGGTCTTCAATTGGCTATCCTATCTATCCTATCCCCACTCTGCTATTCATGTCAGTACTCTGTTTATTGTTTTCATAAAATTTGTTATAATAAATCATTATTTTATATATATTACTTTTTTGTCTCTTCCATTAGACTATAAAGTCATCAAGAGTAGGGATTATGTTTGTTTTATAACAACACTATATAACAATTAAAATGGATCAGTTGCTTTTCTAAACGCATTACTTATATGAACTCCCTTTATCCTCATAATAATCCTGTAGGGAGGGGACTACTATAAATAATAATAATAAAAATAAATAATAAAAGCAAAAATAAACTATTGGGACTACATCAAAATAGAGACCTTCTGCCCAGCAAAGGAAACAATCAACAAAACTAAAAGATAAACTACTGGGGGGTGCCTGGGTAGCTCAGATGGTTAAGCAACTGCCTTCGGCTCAGGTCATGATCCCGGAGACCCAGGATCGAGCCCCACATTGGGTTCCCTGCTTGGCAGGAAGCCTGTTTCTCCCTCTCTCACTCCCCCTGCTTGTGTTCCCTCTCTGGCTGTGTTTCTCTCTGTCAAATAAATAAAATCTTTAAACAAACAAACAAAAAAAGATAAACTACTGAATGAAAGATATTTGCAAATAACATACTTGATAAAAGGTTAGCATCAAAAATATATTTAAAAGCTTACACAATTTAACACCAACACCCACAAATAATCTGATTTTAAAATGGGCAGAAGACATGAACAGACATTTCTCCAAAGAAAACAACCAGATGTCCAACAGACACATGAAAAGATGCTCAACATCACTCATCATCAGGGAAATGCAAATCAAAACTACAATGAGATAAAACCTCACACCTATCAGAATGGCTAAAATCAAAAACATGGGGTGCCTGGCTGAATCAGTCAGTGGAGCACTCAACTCTTAGTCTTGGGGTCATGAGGTCATGAGTTCAAGCTCCACATTGGATGCAGAGATTACTTACAAATAAAATCTTTAAAATAAAAAATACAAGAAACAACAAGTGTTCACGAGAATGTAGAGAAAAAGGAACCCTCATGCAGTGATGGTGGAAATGCAAACTGATGCAGCCACTGTGGAAAATGGGAGGGAGTTTCTTCAAAAAGTTAAAAATAGAACTACATTATGATCCAGTAATTGTACTACTGGTATTTACCCAAAGAATATGAACTCATATGTTTACTGCAGCATGATCTACAATAGCCAAATTATGGAAGCAGCCCAAGTGTCCATCGATGGATGAATGGGTAAAGAAGATGTGGTATAAATCCACAGTGGAATACTATTCAGCCATAAAAAAGAACGGAGCCCTGGTACGTGCAACAACATGGATGGATCTAGCAAAACAATGCTAAGTAAAGTAAATCAGTCAGAGAAAAAGAAATACCATATGATTTTACTCGTATGTGGAATTTAAGAGACAAAACAGAGAAAAGAAAAAGAGAGACAAACTAAAAAAATAGATCCTTAACTACAGAGAACAAACGGATGGTTCGTAGGGGTGGGGAATGGTGGAAATAGGGGAAGGGGGATTAAGAACACATTTACCTAGATGAGCACTAACATGGAATTGCTGAATCATTATATTATACACCTTAAACTAATTATAACACTGCATGTTAACTACATTGGAATTAAATTTTTTTTAAAAAATTAAGTTTATGATATGAAAAAGTAAAAATAACTCAGTTGCCAAAAAAAAAAATAGGTGAAGGAGATCAAGAACACTTATCATGATAAGCACTGTGTAATGTACAGAATTGTCAATTCACTACACTAAACATCTGAAACTGATATAACACTATATATTAACTATATTGGAATTAAATTAAAAAAAAAAGAAAAGAAAGAAACCGAAGCCCAAGAAGGTAAAGTAACTCGTCCAGCATCATTCAGTTAGTAAGTTATAAACCTGTCTGGCTCCAGAATTCATGATCTTAAACCTCTCTGCCATAATGTACCAATGATATTCAGCTTAGGGTCTGGCACACATGGTAGGTTTTCAATAACTATTTGTGGAATGAGTAAACAAACATTACAAACTAACGTACAGGGGTGCCTGGGTGGCTCAGTTGGTTGGTCAACTGCCTTCGGCTCGGGTCATGGTCCCGGAGACCCGGGATTGAGTCCCATTTCGGGCTCCCTGCTCGGCAGGGGGCCTGCTTCTCCCTCTCTCATTCCCCCTGCTTGTGTTCCCTCTCTGGCTGTGTTTCTCTCTGTCAAATAAATAAAATCTTAAAAAAACAAAAACAAAAACAAAAAACTAACGTACAGGGCGCCTGGGTGGCTCAGTGGGTTAAAGCCTCTGCCTTCGGCTCAGATCATGATCTCGGGGTCCTGGGATTGAGGCCCGCATCAGGCTCTCTGCTCAGCAGGGAGCCTGCTTCCTCCTCTCTCTCTGCCTGCCTCTCTGCCTACTTGTGATCTCTCTGTCAAATAAATAAATAAAATCTTTTTTAAAAAACTAACATACAGCTTCCAAAAAATCCAAGATAGCATACATAAAGACTGGTACAGTCCTATGATGCAAACATACTTTTAAAAAACCTGGATAGAAAAGGACCACTCAAGTGAAACTCTATCACACATACAGAAATATGGTTAAACAAATAAACCCTTACCTACAAGGTTCTGACCCACAAGGTTATGATTATAATTACTAGCTTCTAAAAAGTCCAAAAGTTTTCTCCTTTAAACAGTATCTCCTTGAGATTTATTAACAGTACTGTTTTCTTCCTCTTGATATATAAACACCTGCATATAATCTATCACAATTCTGATTTAATAAAGTTTCAGTGAATGAAACTTCGGTTAAATCTAAAATTAACTTTGTCCATCATCTGTTTCAACTTCAGTACAAATGCTATGATCTTTAGATAAAATAGACTAGCCCTGATTCAAATGCTAACTAAAACAAAATAATGGATTTTTCCCTACATAAACCAGAGGAGAAAAAGGCAGTTAAAAACCTCCTCAAAGTACAAGGCTTCCTGTAAGATAATGTAATTTAATTCTGTTGGTATTTCTAAAATAAAATTAAATTAATGATATTAAGATACATAAGGTTTCTTTGCCTTTACTGTTCATGTTGATTAAGTAATAATAACTAACATTTAATGAGTGGCAGGCAATGTCTTGAGAGCCTTCCATGTTTATCTTATTTAATTCTCTAATAGCCAAAGGAGGTGAATTTTATTCTCAATGCACAGAGGAAGAAACTGATAAAGCAAAAGTGTCACTCAGCTATGATTTTTCTAGATTGATTTCATAGCCTGCATGTTTATTTATTTTTAAAGGTTGTATTTATTTATTTAACAGAGAGAGTGCAAGTAGGCAGAGTGGCAGGCAGAGGAAGAGGGAGAAGCAGGCTCCCTGCTAAGCAGAGAACCCAATAAGGGGCTCGATCCCAGGACTCTGGGATCATGACCTGAGCCAAAGGCAGACACTTAGCTGAGTAAGACACTCAGGGACCCCATATAGCCTGCTTGCTTACTATTATACTATACAGTAAATCTTTTTTCAACTTTGTTTCACAAACAGCAAATAAGTAATTACAACTTTATCCTAAATTTTACTGTTAGCACTTTCTATATACAAGTACTATTTCTAGAAACACCTGTAATATTTTTAGAAAAATCTGTGTAGCCCAAATGTGAGACCTATACCAAAAATATATAGGACTTACATTTTTAACAACGCAAATAAATGCTCACATGCTTCAAAAATAAATACCCCTTTAAAATAGCTTTTAATTTGTAGGTATTAAGGCTAAAAGCAAATGGGATTCCTAGAAAATAGTCTCAGTTATACTACTAATACTCTCGAATATTTTTTTGGACAAATAAATTCACAGCTCATGTTTAGTACATGCTACATATGTATTTGTTAAATTTTAATGTGCATCAAATTACCCAGCAATATTTGTTAAAATACAAATTCTGAAAAAAAAAAAATACGGATTCTGATTCAGCAAGTCTGGAGTAGAACCTGAGATTCCACATTTCCAACAAGCTCCCAGAGACTGCCAATGATCCTAACCCACTGAACACTCTTTGAATAGCAAGGCATAACTATGACAAAATTAAGGCCCCACAGCTAGCCTTATCTATAACTAACCCCCTTGGTAATATGATCTAGTTGGAGAAAACAATAAAAATAGGGCAGGCATGACCCAAACCTAGAACATACCTCTGGATGGCTTGAAACTATTACATGGCTTTTTTGAGGGCTTCCATAAAAGGACCATGCTTGCAGATAAACTGTCCCATTCCTAAGAATTCCAACAAAATGAACTTTAAACCACCTCACTTTTTCTCCCTTCTCATTAAAAATTTTGGACTTGTTCTATTATCACAGCGAATTGATATATAGGCTGAATAAACTCATTTGATAAATATTTCTCTTTCATTATATTTTCTTTGATTTATAAAACATAAAAGTATAGAATATATCTTTTAAAAAAGTCAAGTTTCCATTGACTACATTAATTTCTTTACAACAGAAATTCCAAAGCTTCATGTTACTTATTCCTATCAATGCCTAAGTCAACTGGTTAATAAGAAATAACACCAAATGTTATTAAGTGAAAAATACAGTGTGTAACTTGTCTTCATCACACACCTCCCACACATTCACACATACTTACTTGTGTTTCTGCACTGCTTAATGAATGAAGATCCAAGGATGGGTCTGTTTTGAGTTCAGGTTCAGGAGCTGCAATTGGGGCTTTCAAAATGATTTCTTCATCAAGACTGGTGCCAAATTCTATCTCTTTCTGACCTCCTTCACATTTCTCTTTAGCTGACTCTACGTCTTTGCCTTCTTCCTCACAAACCTGAGACTTAGGCCTTTTGAGAAATGAGGAGAACAGCCGTGACAGACCCCTATTTTCTGATGTCCGCTCCTTGTTCTTGGTTAAGTCTTCATGGGTAGGAGTATCTCCATTAGATGTTTTCAGCTTCTGCTCACACTGATTCTCTCCCTCAGCTGCCTCTTGAGAAGCCTCTTCCAGCTGAGTTTCTTGTTGGCCTGAATTTGTGGCTCCCTCACCTTCTTCCTTCTGTTGTTGGTGCTGTGAATTTTCAGCTTCAGCCACTAAACTCTTCTCTGTTGTCATGATGTTGCTATTAAAAAGAAAAGGAGGAGTTTATAATCAAAACTGATTACTGTAGGCAAAACCCTAAATCATGTCAAATGTGCCAAAATTAATATATTTAGGTATTTAATCACCAACAGACAGTACTCTAGTCCATTAAGCATGAGACCTTCCATTAAAGTACAAAAATATCTCACCTATACATCCTGAATAAATTATTTATGCTTTGACTTGCTAAATATATGCACATGGAGAAATTACCTTACCCCTGAGGCCAACTTAGTGAAATACATATTTCAAATTCAAAGTTCTGAACCGTATATAGTGAACACCATTTTATCCTTCCTAAAAAAGATCTTATTTGTATATTATACTTTGAGGGTATCAATCTAATAAAGGTGCAAAGTTTTCACAAATTATTCTTTGCAAACATCTCTATACCCCAAGAAATGATGAGATTAAAACATCCCCAACATTTTAATGTTCTTTTTCTCTATACTTCTTAAAATGCATATACTTCTCTGTTAAGAACACAGCAAATGTAGAATTCTGATCATTTATCAATGACAAATATATGAATAAAATAATCACCCAAAAATCCTTAAATTTTCATGTTATAATACTAAATTACAGTCTCTTGCAGAAGTATCCTCTTTTAAGTTCCTTAAGACTTTTTTTATTTCTTAATAATATGATTTTCAATGCTCAGTATTCTTAAAAGTAGACATTGAAGTTATTACAATAGAAAAATAACAGAAAAATAAAGGAACAAAATAGAGAAGACAGATTTAGAGGTACCTGGATGGCTCAGTCAGTTAAGCATCTGCCTTCGGCAGAGGTCTTGATCCCAGGATCCTGGGATTGAGCCCCACATCAGGCTCCCTGCTCAGTGGGGAGTCTGCTTCTCCCTCTTCTCCCAGCTTGTTCTCTCTCTTGCTATCTCTGTCTCTCTCTCTTTCCCTCTCTCTCAAATAAGTAAATAAATAAATAAAATCTTAAAAAGAAAATAAAGTTTAGAGAAGGCAGATTTAAAAAGCAAATGCTGAGTGCAAAAGAGAGAAGGCAGGCAGTCCTACAGAGCTCATGTATTTCAAAATTGTTGGTTTCTAGCCTTTTGATCTCAAAATCCCACTACTATGACTTCAATCATAGCCAAAGAACATTGTCACATCTAGTTTACTAAAGAATAACCAGGGGCACCTGGGTGGCTCTGTTAGTTAACCATCTGACTTCAGCTCAGATCATGATCTCAGGGTCCTGGGATCAAGCCCCGAGTTGGGCTCTGTGCTCAGCATGGAGTCTGCTTGTCCCTCTCTCTCTGTTCCTCCCCCTGCTCATTCTCTCTCTCTCTCTCTCTTTCTCTCTCTTTCTCTCTCTCTCAAATAAATACATAATACCTTTAAAAAAAAAAAAGAATAACCAACATACAAGAAACTTCTATGACACCAGGAAATAAAGTTGACTATTGATGATCTCACACTTTGATTCACTGCTATACTTAAAAGTACTCCACTCAAAAAGTGGCATTTTGGGGCGCCTGGGTGGCTCAGTTGGTTAAGTGACTGCCTTCGGCTCAGGTCATGATCCTGGAGACCTGGGATCGAGCCCCGCATCGGGCTTCCTGCTCAGCGGGAGGCCTGCTTCTCCCTCTCTCAGTCCCTCTGCTTGTGTTCCCTCTCTAGCTGTGTTTCTGTCAAATAAATAAATAAATAAATAAAATCTTTTAAAAAAAAGTGGCATTTACATTCTCTTCACATCTGCTTCACATTATTTAGATGAAGTAATTTTATTTGAATGTTCACAATCCAAATTAATGAACTATATTTAGCTCATTCCCTTCTCAGGCTCTTCCCATTTGCTGGTCTCTCTACCTATGATGTATTCCTCCTGGCAACTATTTTAAGCAATAAAAATATGAAAATATTTTAAGCAATAAAAAATTCACAAAAGCACATTTTCTATTCTCATTTACTAAGTCACAAAAATTACTCTGTACTAATAAAATATGCAATTCAGTCTTCACAAACACTACTAAAACATCTACCGACCAATCTGCATTCTTAAGTTTGTTACCTTGAGTGAATTACACTTGTACTTAAATAAAAGAAATAAAATTGCCATCAGTTCCTCCTCATATTAGGAGCAGACAACTGACATTTCCAAAAGTCTTTTTCTTTAATCTAGAAGAGTAATGATTTGATTTGAGAGCGTCAATTTACTTCATACTTCCTTTGCAAAAATAAAGAGAGGACAGGATGAGAACTTGGCATTATTTTCCATGGGTTTCAGATATGACTTTATCATTCCCCCTACGGAAAAGGTCCTGAAACCACTACTGTATTAAAATCTTCCCCATACAACGGACTTTGCAGCACGGTCTCTCATAAAGACCTATTTTTAAAAATTACAAATCTTTTGTGAAAGTTTTAGCAGATATGAAAATCACTTAAGCCCCACTTCTAACAGTCTTTTACTTGCATCTTTCTGTAAATGAAGAGTATGTACTTACTCCTGTGTTTTATTTTTTCATAGTTTTAAAAATAGAAAAATCGTCCAAGGATATTCCTATAATTGCTTTCACATGAAAGGCAGTCTCTAAGAAAATAGCTGAATGAATAAAAGTACTCAATTGTTTAAAAAAACACACACACAGATGGTAACAATCCATATGCTATATATGTACTTGTTAAATTTTAATGTGCATCGAATCACCTAGCAATCTTGATTCTGATTCAGCAAGTCTGGAATGGAGCCTAAGATTCTGCATTTCTAACAAGCTCCCAGATGTTGCCAGTGCTGTTGGCCCAGTGACCACTCTTTGAGTAGCAGGGCATAAAAAAAACACTATTACTTTTGGAACATACTGAAAATGCCTAAGAAATAAAGACGGCGGGGCGCCTGGGTGGCTCAGTCATTAATTGTCTGCCTTTGGCTCAGGTCTCACTCCCCGGAATCCTGGGATGGAGCCCCACCTCAGACTCCCTGCTCAGCGGGAGGCCTGCTTTTTCCTCTCTCACTCCCCCTGCTTGTGTTCCCTCTCTAGCTGTGTTTCTCTGTCAAATAAATAAAATCTTTGAAAGAAAGAAAGAAAGAAAGAAAGAAAGAAAGAAAGAAAGAAAGAGAGATGGCAAAAAGCTACTTTTAGAAAATAGAATATGAACAGTGAAAAATACTGACATAATAAATGCTCAACGAATGCCCACTGAATTAATGAATGAAGCAAAGAATGCAACATGTTGTTAAATGTAGAAGCTGAACCATTAACATGTTTCAGAATTCTTTTTGTTGTTTAATCAAAAGGTAATTGAAAATTTTAACTATAGCACTATGGAAATTCCAAATTGTCCAAGTTGTGAGCGTTCTTGGGATCTCCACTCATATGATCTCTCTGACACATTTAGGAATGAATGATCAAGGCATATGAATGAAGTGATTCAACAAGTCTATACCTTATATTATGTTCACCACAAGTGTGGGTATCATCTGTCCCAATACACTGCCATTACAATATCATCAACTGTATCCCTTATGCTATGTCTTTTAATCTAGTGACTTATTTATTCCATAAATGGAAGCCTGTATCTCCCACTTCCCTTCATCCATTTTGCCCAACATTCTAATCTTCTCCCCTCTAGTTTGTTCTCTGCATTTATAGATCTGATTCTGCTTTTTGTTTGTCTATTCATTCATTGTTGTCTTGTTATTGTTTTAGATCCTACTTACAAGTGAAATCATATGGTATTTGTCTTTCTCAGTCTGACTTATTTCACTTCGCATAATACCATCTAAGTTCACCCATGTTGTTGTGACTGGCACAAGCTCATCCTTTTTATGGCTGCGTAATATTCCACGATATACAGTTACCACATCTTCTTTATCCATTTCTCTATTGATGGACATTTAGGTTGCTTCTATATCTTGGTTATTGTAAACAATGGTGCAATAAACACAGGGGTGCATACATCTTTTCAAATTAGTATTTTCATTTCCTTTGGGTAAATACTCAATAGTGAAATTATATAATATTGTATATGTTAACTATAATCAAATTTTTAAAAATTAACTACCAAGACACTATCAAATCGCCATATTTTAAACTCTTCGTATAGCACTTACTGTCTAAAATTACCTTGCTTATTTACATTTCTTTTTTCCTTTTTTTTAGTTGTCTGCCCGCCATGATAGAATGTACAGCAGAGGAGGGCAGTGTCTCTGTTTTGTTTAGCAGAAACTCACACACATGTAGAAGTGTCTGATAAACGTTAGGTACTCAATATATATTTTTAAATAAAAAAAACATGAATAAAGAATTAGAGAATAACACCTATCAGTGTAAAACTGACACATTTTTGCCACATAAACAGACATGTGTAAAAAACTGAACATAAGTAAAGAACAGATTAGAGCATAACATAAGGAATAGACATACAAGCTGAATGGCAAAAGAATTCTATTGGAAGGAACATACTGAAACCAACTTCGGGTAATATATTAAATGCAGGAAAACGATCAGGAAATCAGTCAATGTAGTCAGTATTCAGCAGCAATGCTACAATTCAGATTATGCAAGGAAAAATAAAAATAAACTATTAGGGAAAGTTTTCACGCATGTTCTTTCCAGCCATGCACACATGGGTAGTAACACTATTTAGTAAGTCCCACAAAAGCAAAGGAGAATGGGGGTAGAGAGAATATTAAATGCAAATAATAAACCAGGCAACTATCTCCAGTTAGCTCTGAGGCTGCTCAGAATTAAACAAAAACTAAACAGCAGAAAGAAAATATTTTATGGACCATTTACTAAAAGCTCAAATAAACTCACCCTGACAAATCTGTTTTACCTGCAGCCAAGTTCTTCCTGTTACAAATGATAAGATGGGTAACCAGAGGAAAAGACATAAAGAAACCAAACAGTAAAGACAGGATAAATGCTCTACAAACAGGTCCTTCCTGTTTGCAGTAAATGATATTCCTTTCATTCTGGATACAAAATCCAAAAGGAGGTATCTATTTACTTCATGTCAGAAAGAAGCCTTTTGATTAAAAAAAAAAAAAATCAGCACTTCAGACAAAGCAATGAGCTCCCATTCAATCTCAATCCTAATTTCCAAACCCTTGGAATTACACCCCATCTGGCATAAAACAAGATAAACTTGTTCTAACAGTGTGCATCTGTTGACTTCAGACAAATCAGGGCTTTAAAAATCTGATACTGAGCAGATTTGCAAGGGCCAGACAATATCTTTCATGCTTCTTGAGTGAAAAACTTTGAAAAAAACACTACAGTTTGGCACCACTAAGAAAATTCCTTACGATCACCATTTATGGATGAAGTGTAATGATTTAGGTATTAGTAATAATCTTCAAATTAGCTCTGTGAACATCTATCAAGGTTTACTGAGTACTAATCATGTATAAGGTTTGGGTTTAGCAACTGAAAAGGGATTCAAGAAGAATAATATACAGTTCTTAGTGTGACAAGTCATACAGGTATCCCCTGCTTTTCAAAAGTTCGAGTTATGCCACTTCACTTATTTAAAAAAGACCTGCATTAGTACATGTCTTCCTCCACTTCTGATGCAGTTATGTACTTCTAAGCCCATAATGAGTTGAAAATACTGTAAGTTGAAACTGCACTAAATACACTTAACCCAGAGAACATCATAGTTTAGCCTACCTTGCACGTGCTCAGAACAGAACACTTACATTGGCCTACAGTCAGGCAACATCATCTAACACAAAGCCTACCGCATTATAAAGTGTTGAATACCTCATGTAATTTATTCAACACTGTACTGAAAATGACAAACTGATTGCAGAATGGTTTTTAAGTGTACTTGTTTTTACCCTCACGCTTGCATGGCTGACTATGAACTGTGGTTCACTGCTGCTGCTTCTCACAAGAGAGTGTGGTATTAAATATCACCGGCCCAGGAAAACACCACATTCAAAATTCAAAGCATAGTTTTTACTGTATGCATAATAGCTTTTGTACTATTGTAAAGTCAGAAAAATTGTAAATCAAACCATCATAAACTGGGGACCAACTATACCTGTTTTCACCAACTGAAAGAAATCTGAAGAGGAGTTGCACTTTTACAAAAAAAACATTCAGGATTTGTGATTTTTTTCCTTTTTTTTTTTTGTTTTGAGAAGGAGACCATTATTATTTTTTTTTTTAAGCAGCTTAGCGTGAAGCCCAACATAGGACTTGAACTCACAACCCTGAGATCAAGACCTGAGGCGAGATCAAGAGTCAGATGCTTAACTAACTGAGCCACCCAGGTGCCCCTAGCATCTGTTTTGCAGGAAGCCATTACAGAGGCAGCACACATGCTGAGCAGCAATAGGATGGCACCGCCAAGCTCCTTCCTGGGAACTACACTCGTATCAGGTCACTATAGTTTTGAACTGTATCTATCAGCATCTGTGCTTTGCCTCGACTTACCTTGTGTATCTATTAGCAAAATGTGTCCTAAGATATCAGAGAAGCTTTAAGAGTGGTTATTTTGGGGGTCTGGGAACACTCAAAAAATCTTCCATATAAATGAATGGTAACTGCTTCTTTGCTTTTCACCATTTCGGCTTACAAAAAGGTTTCAAGGTTTCATAGTAATATTCTACTTTCAGATAGCAGGGCAACCTGTATATATAAACAACTAAAACACCAGGTAGTACCTGGTGCTTAATCAGACAAGGCCTCATGAGTGGAACCAATTAAGCATTAAAAAGTATAAAGTAAGAACTTTTTTAAAAAATATTTTATTATTTGAGAAAGTGTTCACAAGCAGGGGAAGAAGGGCAGAGGGAGAGGGAGTAGCAGGCTCCCTGCTCAGGAGGAAGCCCAACACAAGGCTCTATCCCAGGACCCTGGGATCGTGACCTGAGCCGAAAGCAGACACTTAACCCACTGAGCCACCTAGGTGCCCCTAAAGAAAGAACTTTCAATTAGAGTGATCACAAAAGGCCATGTGGAAAAGGTGGTTTGGTTTGGCTTTTTAAATTCAGCTCCACGCCTAGCAGGAAGCCCAGCACAGGGCTCAAACTCATGACTATGAGATCAAGACCTGAGGGAGATCAAGAGTCAGACATTTAACCAACCGAGCCAACCAGGAACCACAGAAAGGTGGTTTTTAAGTTATGCTTTGAAGGGTGAGTATAAGATGTCAACAGAAAGACACTTGAAATGCAAAGGGCAAATGAAATTGCAGACAAGGGAACTAGCATGACTAAGAATACTGCAACTATTCAGGAACTAGTAAGCAGTCCCGACTAGCTGGAATAGGGCTACAAAAGCAAAGTAGAAGAAAGTAAGGTTAGAATAGAGTTACCACTGAAAATTAATTCTTTCTTTTTTTACACAGCTGGAGAGGAAACACAAGCAGAAGGACTGAGAGAGGGAGAAGCAGGCTTCCCACTGAGCAGGAAGCCCGATGTGGGGCTCGATCCCGGGTCTCCAGGATCATGACCTGAGCCGAAGGCAGTCGCCCAACCAACTGAGCCACCCAGGTGCCCCAAAAATTAATTCTTTCTAACAGAAATAATAGTAGATAACGTTTACTGAGTAGCTACTAAATACCACCCACTATCCTACATACTTTACCATATTATCTTACAACTACTCTATAAGGTAGGTATTTTCATTTCCCATATAAATAAACAGGTTCTGGGAGGTTTAAAAATTTGCCTCAGATCATAGACCCAAGCCATGCTTTAATAAAACTATTAATACACAACAGGGTAGTGATTCTATTGTAAATTCCCAGAAGAGTATCTGTCTTTCTAAAACTTGGTACTACAGATGCTTCTACCTCACTGTTCTCCACTCAAGAAGCCTCTGTCTGTTAGTTTACGGACAAGCTCCTCAATCTGGCCAAGACCACCTCCATTCCTACCAGTTTCAGTTCCCTGCTCATGTACATATTTCTCTTTCCACAGAGTATATGTAAAGAGGGAATGGGAAGAAAGCAAAAGAAAAGGGAAGAAGACAGATTATGAAAGCTGTGAATGACATGTTTAATAGTTCAGACATTAGGGGCACCTGAGTGGCTCAGTGGGTTAAGCACCTGCCTTCAGCTCAGGCCATGACCTCAGGTCTTGGGATTGGGCCCATTTCAACCCCCTCCCTAAAAGGCCCCTGCAAAGGTCCCTACAACAGGCTCTGTGCTCAATGGGGAATCTGCTTCTCCCTCTCCCTCTGCCCATCCCACCACTCGTGCTCTTTCTCTCTCTGTCAAATAAAAAAATAAAATCTTTAAAAAAAATAGTTCTGACTTTATCCTGAAGGCAGTGGAGAACTACTTCAGGTTTTTAAGCTGGGAAGTAGATAGAGACAGGAGAAGTGAGAGGCAGAGAGAAACTCAACACGATTGGGTAAATTCAGGTTATCAGGGAAATAATTCACAATGGGAATCCCTAGGGAAACTGAAACTAATATGGAGCAGAGAAACTTGAAAAGCCTTGCAACCGAAGCTTAAGAACTACCATCCCCTCCTAGTTTTTCTAGCTGACTTCATTAGCATGACTCTCATTAACTAAGGCAGTCTCCTGTCTCAGTCTGAGGCATTTTTATAATTCTTGACCCACTCTGATAAATGGCTTAATAAAAGAGGTATAGCAATAGAACCAAAACAGAAGAGAGAAAGAGGGGTGGCTATCTCATGAGCATCTCGGTACAACATGTCCAAAATTAAACTCTTGGTTCTTTCTTTCTCCTATCCTCAGTGAAGAGCTTAATCTTACCACCTAGTAGCTCAAACCAGAAACCAAAGCACCATCAGCCTTGTCCATTTCCCTTCCCAGTCCAAGCCATCTGTTATTCTGCAGCGTCTACCTCCAAAGTGTATTTAGAATCAGTCCATTTTTCTCCTTCTATACTGCTACCACGTGTATGCAAGATTCCTTCACTTCTCACCTGAATTATAGCTCCTTTAATGAGCTCTACAACCTCATTTTGTTCCACTTTCCTCCTATCCTCTATAGTCAAGTCACACTAGCCAAGTGCTTTCCTGATTTAAGACATCTGTGCATGCAATTTCCTTAGACTGTAAGACACCCTATCCCCTGCAAAAAGCCTGATGTCTTCAAGAGACTTCAAGTTTAGTTGAAGTTTCAGCTTGAATAATTCCTCCTCAAAACAACCTTCCGTGACTGCTCTAATATCTACTTTGTAGATATTAGAGAAGTCCCTTCTCCAGTTCTCTATCCCAGAGCCTACTTGTTTCCTTTACAGACTCTCTCAATAGATAAGAGCATACTGGACATTTACTGCTTAATGTCTGTCTTCCCCACTCCACCACCAACAACTACACTGTAATGCAGATGACAACAAAGCTGTTTTCTCTTCCACAGTATACCTAGTACCAGCACAGAACTCATGCTACCTAGCAGAGAACTTAACACTTAGCATAAAATTTGTGCTACCTAGCACAGAACACTGTAGGCACTCAACTTTTGTTGAATAAACATAGGAAAAAAAGAACAGCTTAGGTTTAACCATATATTATACACATACAGATGGAGGTTATCCAACTTAACAATAGTTCATAAGAAAAGGATGTTAAGGTCTTGATTGAATGTGCTCCAACAGATAAGATTCTAAAATAGCTAATAACTTTTAGCTGCATTTCTAGATTTACAGTGACCAGAGTACTCATTAACTCCTCAACATATATTTTCTGAAAACATTACAAGGTTCTGGGCAATACAGTAAGTTGTGGGGCTACAACAGTGAGAGATACAAACATAGTCGCTGATATTGTGAGCTTCACTTTCCATGCAAAAGACCATGGAAAATAATCCCTCATTTATCACTATTTAATCTTTAATCTTACGCTCAAATCTGGGCAGTTTATTTTTTAAAAACCAGAATCTGTTGAAGAGATAGAAGGTAACAATGAAATTTGAAACCACATCATCAGGTAAATAATTTAAAGATATTGGAATGGTTGGGAAGCCTGGCTGACTCAGTCAGTACAGCATGTAACTCTTTTTTTTTTTTTTTCCAGGATGCAACTCTTGATCTTGGAGTCATGAATTCAAGCTCCACACTGGGCACAGAGTTTACTTAAAAATATACATATATATTGGGATGCTTAACATACATAAAGAGATTTGAAAGCAGGAAAGTGATTGTTGCTCTCATGAATTTCAAGAGCTGCCAAATTCTATGTGATTTCTTTCTTTTTTTTTTAATATTTTATTTATTTATTTGACAGAGAGAGAAAGAGATCACAGTAGGCAGAGAGGCAGGCAGAGAGAGAGGAGGAAGCAGACTCCCTGCCAAGCAGAGAGCCCAATGTGGGCCTCAATCCCAGGACCCTGAGATCATGACCTGAACCAAAGGCAGAGGCTTTAACCCACTGAGCCACCCAGGCGCCCTTCTATGTGATTTCTAATGGCAGAATTCAGATTAATCTGTGAAAATTACAAAATTTTCACCTCAATGAAGTAAAGGAATAAATTCCTAATAATTAGAGATATCAATGATTAAATGAGCTGCTTAGGATTAGTGAGTCTATTATCACTGGAAATATTCCATGAGAAGATGAATGACCATCTATTATGAATGCCAGAGAAAGGGTTTTTCCATCAAGCAGGTCCTACGTTAACTGACCTCTAAGGTTCCACCCAATCCTAAGATTTTACAGACAGGAAGGAAGGTAAGGAAGAAAACAAAAGGGACATTAGAATAGTGATGGAACTGGATTATTTCTAAAAGGCTATATTATAAAGTCAGAGTTACAATTTGGGTTAGAAGAGGAAAAAAAAAAAACAGAAAAATAAAGGGTAACAGGCCCATTTGCTTCTCTAATCAGACAACAGAATCCAGTGGCATTCTTGCCGATTGAAAGAAAAAATGTTCAAGCATTGAAGTTTCAAAAACTATGCAGAAAATAGTTTCCCAATAAAAATAAATCCCTTCAAGACCACAGGAAAGTATCTTTCCTTGATAACTCATTTAGGCATAATAATTAGCATTTCTAGAAAAAGGAATAACCACCTATCTGGTTTTCAGATAAAAATGGTAATTTAAAATACACAAAAAACTTTCTTTGTGATTCTCCCTCCATTCTCCCAAAATTGCTTTGACCTTAAACTACTGCTTATGTTGACTTTTAAAGAATACTTGCCATAACGAGTGAGTCAGAAACATCACTCAGCATGAACATGGTGCTTTCAACAACTTAATTTTTAATTTAAGACATTTCTGTGATGACTAAACCATTTAATCAACTCATTCAAAGACATTTTCAAATAAACAAATTTACTCATCGCCTTCTAAGAAGACCAAAGAAATGCTCTTCACTTCTCCATAGAATTCAAGCTCATACCTAGACAATATCTAGCCATATTCTCCAAGTATACCACCTGGGCCCTCCCAGAAGGATACACCACCTCCATGATTACTGGGCATCACTGAGGAACTGGTTCTTCTTCAAAGAACCAAGTTTTATATCCTTTTAGTGTCAAATGTGTCAGGTTCGCCATTCTGAATGGAAATCTTTATAAAGTGGATATGCTTCCTTGTTTCATCTAAATAACCTACAGAACATAATTAAACCTTTACTGATTTAGTCATCATGATGAACCTCAATTACCATGCAGTTCTAATGTCCTGAAGGGCCACTAAAGTCTGTGGGGATGGTGAGCTCTGCCACAGAATATGTGAAAATTGCAGGTTTTTATTTCTGTATCTGCTTTTAATAGTTTTCCTATTCATTTATTTGCAGAATTAACCCAGATTTCTTGCAGATGTCCAGGTGGCCTGCCAACAAGTAGCTTCCAATATCTCTTCTTCTAATCTGTTATTTGCTAATCTACCACTGATGGAAACTAAAGAGCCAAGTGTATTAAATCATGTCTAAAATAAGAATAAGTGCTAAGGAAGAATAAGACTAATGCTTCAGGGGTGCCTGGGTGGCTCAATCATTAAGCGGCTGCCTTCAGCTCAAGTCATGATCCCAGAGTCCCGGGATTGAGCCCCACATCGGGCTCCCTTCTTGGCGGGATGCCTGCTTCTCCCTATCTCACTCCCCTTGCTTGTGTTCACTCTCTGGCTGTGTTTCTCTCTGTCAAATAAATAAAACTTTTAAAAAGAAAAAAAGACTAATGCTTCATATTACTTGAATAACTTCAACACATGTACCTTATGAAACATATTTTGGCCCTTCAATACCATATAACCCTACTATGAGGTTCCCATTATATTGTGACTAGTAAGTACAGGCTGTGAATAAACTACACCAATATAAAGACCACTGTCCTTCTTTTTAAGTAGAGACCAAAAGTCTTTAATGCTATTACTCATATAAGGTGTTGTAGTCATATAAACTCTTCTGGAAAACAAAAAAAACAAAGTAATAGTTTACTCTGAAAGTATAACAGAAAGGAAGACCTTCTTAAAAGCTCAAAGCTCTTAAATACAAACAAAATCTGAAAATTTCTAGCTGCAAAGAGGTCTCACCCAAAACTTATGGAACTTTTCTTACATTTATTTTCATTTTATCATCTTAGAGCCAATCCAATCTAGCAGTACTTAACTAATTTTCTAAACTCAAGAAATTCTCTAAGATTAATTATATGGGTAAAATTTGACTTTGACCCAAAGACTACAGTAAATCAACTGAACATCAAATATCATCTGACTGTGCACAATTATGAATCAGAAACTTGCACTGGATCATGGCTTGTTTTAGCAAACATTCTAAGATTGGAAGAGATGCTATGGTTGTCTCCCACCACTGATAATGTGAAAAATACACTAAGACTACCAGAAGGTAAAATGCTTCCTTACACAATTTTAACACTGGCAGAGAGACAAGATTTAATAACAGTGGAGTATTTCAGAGAGGTGGGAGGAAGGATGGGTGAAGCAGGTGATAGGGATTAAGGAGCGCACTTGTTGTGATGAGCAGAGGGTGATGTATAAAAGCACTGAATCGCTATATTGTACACCTGAAACTAATATTACATGGTACGTTAACCAATTGGAATTTTTAAAAAAACAATTTAAAATAAAAAATTAAAAGTAAATATTCT